>CAUYRT010106645.1:0-23111 GCA_963574885.1 Lepilemur ruficaudatus
TTTCTTTTTTTTTTTAATTGGGGGAAAACTACAAAGCATTTACAGTACAATGTTTACAGTCACAATTTGTAGTGAACTGATTTCCCAAAATATATTACCACTCAAGTTGACTTATCTTGTGACATTAAAAAATCTACTCTGTCAAAGTAGTCCATAGAGTACATACATAGTGCTCCAACTGTATCTACGTACAACCAACACTCCATTTTAAGTGTACAATTAAATGATTTTCAGTGAATTTACCAAGGGGTCTCAATAGGGGAAAGGAATTCCTCAAAAATTGATTCATGTGATTAACTGCAGTGTGGTCTTTTCAAAGCTAAAGTCCAAGAAGACTAATCCCCTCTCTAGTCTAAATCTCAAAGCAGTCTTTGGTTTTAGCAATTAATTAAGTGCTACCTTATTTAACTCGCAAATTGTTTCACTTGATTCAGACATTTTCCGTCAAATGGATTATAAGATCCTGGAGAACAGAAATCATGTCTTATACTTCTTTTCTATCCCTTAAAGTACACACGTTAGAGTGTTATGTACACAGCAGGTACTCAATAAGTGACTGTTAATTTCTTATATGCTCTGTGCTGTGCTCTGCTACTGGTTAACAAGTTAGAAATTTTAAAAATACTTTGAACAATTTCTGTTGTTGGGCTAAAAATGTGCTATTGTACTTGAGTTCAAAATAACAAATGCAGCCGGCGCGGTGGCTCACGCCTGTAATCCTAGCACTCTGGGAGGCCGAGGTGGGCAGATCGCTCAAGGTCAGGAGTTCAAAACCAGCCTGAGCAAGAGCGAGACACCGTCTCTACTAAAAATAGAAAGAAATTAATTGGCCAACTAAAAATATATAGAAAAAATTAGCCGGGCATGGTGGCGCATGCCTGTAGTCCCAGCTACTTGGGAGGCTGAGGCAGGAGGATCGCTTGAGCCCAGGAGATTGAGGTTGCTGTGAGCTAGGCTGACGCCACAGCACTCACTCTAGCTCGGGCAACAGAGTGTGACTCTGTCTCAAAAAAAAAACAACAAAAAACAAAAAACAAATGCATTTCCCTTCAATATTCAGCATTTATTTAGCCTCTATTATATGTAATATATTATCACAGAACTTCTTACTTCAGTGGCTCTTTCTTATTTCTCTCAGTCAATGGCATATTAGTTGTTAATATGAATGCTTTATCGATTATTATAATGAAATATTTCATCAATGACAAGTTTACAATAGTTTGGAATATGCTATAAACCTCATTAAATTTCAACATATTACAATTACTCAAGTGATGGTATCAACAGATTCATTACAATAGCAGCTTAATAAAAATCATGTTATAGTGAGCCAAAAGCCTGAAAATAAAATATTATCTAATTAATAAATCTTCTTGAGCATTTACCAAATGTCAAACATCATGCTTCACTTTATATGCATTATTTCATTTGATCAGTTCTCTAAACAACCTAGAGAGTAGTATTATTATTATCCCCATTGTACAGATAAGGAAACTGAGGCCAAGAGAGGTTAAATAACTTGTCCAGGGTCACAAAGCTAGTAAGTAACACAGCCAGAATTCAAGCCCAGGTTGCTTGACTCCAACCCACATGTCTTTCCACTTTACTGTGCTGCCTGCCTACACTAGAGCTAACTAGAAACTGAAATTCTCCACAAAGTAATTAAGAACCAGATGTTAAGCCAAAAGGCTGCAGAGCATCCACCTTAACACAAGTGAGAGTCCTAACCATAGGCCAGGCCTGTGGCAGGCACTGGGAAAACAGCTGTGCACAAGAGAGAAGAGTCCCTGCCTTCGTGAACCTTATAATCTGGGGAGGGTAAGAAACAGGGCACATAACCTTAACTGTGGTGAGTGTCACAAATGAGTCGCACAGAATGCTATGGGGATTTCTGGCAGAGGAATCTATTCTAGCAGGAGTTAACTAACGGTTGGGGTAGAGATACACAGTCAAGAGGCATTCTGAAGGTGGAATCCATCGCATGGGGTGATCAATTGCCTGCGTGGAGTAACAGGGAGTGAGATGCTGACCACTGACGAAGCAGCAAGATAGCAGGAAAGATGTTGGATGTATTGGCTGGGTTAAACCTGAGGGCCTTATGAAACATCGAAGCAAAATGTCAAATTATTTGCCGTGAAGTCCATTGAAGCAACTCTTTGGCTCCTATTTCAGTCAGCTAAATGGTTACTAAATACCTCCTGATTCCACGGCCTCCTAACCCATCCCCATAACTCCAAGTCCTCATCATCTCTTTCTTATTACTCTATTTCCTGTCTGCCCACTTCATTCTTTTTATAATGCAAATCTAATCAAATCAAATCATTTTCCCACTTAAAATATTTGGACTACATTGACCAATATAGTCACCACCATCCACATGCAGTTAGTCTAGAGAGGTGTAGAAAGTGTAAAATACACAAAGGATTTTGAAGATTCATACCTTCAAAATGCAGAAATCCAAGAAAATACAGAATAGAAATTTATATTAAATAATTTATATATTGATTACACGTTGAAATAATATTTTTGGACTTTTAAAAAGCCTTTTACATGTGGTTCCTAGAAAAGTTTAAATTCTGCACGTGGCTTGTGTTTTATTTCCGCTGGTTAGTGCCGTGCTAGGACGTGCCACTGTCTGAAGTCCAAAGTCTCTGCGTGGGATACAGAGTTCTTCACGGCCCAGTCCAATTTGTTGCCTACTGTACATATGGCTCTGGATTCCAACATGCCAAATCACTGGAATCTTCCCACATTCTTTCACCCCTATCTCTGCATGTTATCTTCCCACCCCTACTGACTTGCTCTGTCTGACGAACTCCTCTCATTCTTCAAAACTAATCTCTTACTATTGCCAAGAATATTTCACTCATTTCTTCAAGCAGAGTAGAGATTTTTCCTCTATGTTCTCACAGTATTGGTTATATAATAACTACACTTATAGACCAGTCTCTTTTTAACTTCTCTGTCTCCATCACTAGACTATGAGGCATGAAAGGCAGAAAATGTGATCTTTAAATCCTCAATGTGCACTGTGGCATAGTGCCTCATGCCTCACCTGTAAAGGTGTTCACTAAAGGTTTGCTGAATGAATGCATCTATCCAGAAAATTGCTGAGGGAATGAGCAAATGTTTATGGTGTACATGCAGTATTATAAAAATATTAATCTCAATGGGTCAGTAAAATGTCATGCATTGAACACTGAACTATGTTTACACAAAATCCAGATTAAATATTTAAAGAATTATTTTCATACTTACAGATTTCCCTTCTGCCCAAATGACTGCTCCAACTCCCGTTTTATGATCCTCTGAAAGATACATGGCATTTAACTCAGCAAAAACCAATGATCTGTTAGTTTCAGAAACACATTTTTCCAAAAATAATAAACATTTACTAAAACATATTTCATAAATCTAGCAGCAATCCTTGACATCTTCACTAATTGTAGACAAGTATTAAAATAAATACTTTGAAGTACAGAACATGGGAGCTAGATACCAAATAATTCGACAGGATCACACATGACGTGTATGTGGAGGGTAGTGGAGATGGCACTGCCCTCAGTCAGTTCTCTTTGAAGCTGTAACCAGAATGAAGTGCAACTTTATGTCAATTTCTAAATGATAATTCTATAGATGATGAAATTGAATAAAAGTTTCTGAACTTTATGGATTTCATATAATAACTGTTCACAACAACCAAATTTATCTTCTCCTAGCATTTTCTATACTCTAACCATGGAAAAGACATTTTATGGAAATGTTCTTGCTAAGAAAAAAAGTTCAAACTTCTAATATAAACATAAACAAATCTTTTTTTGACTATAGTAATCATTTCATTATGTATACATATATCAAAACATTATATTGTACACCTTAAATATATAAAACTTTTATTAAAAATTATAATTTAAAGACTCAGAAAAATTTCTATGAGTTCCTTGTCCAAATTTCAAAATTTTCAATTTCTTAGAATAACTTCTTAGAAGTGAAAATACAGAATCCAAGTGTATAGCATTTTTAAAACTCTGGATAGATTTTAACAAATTGTTTTCTATACCAAAAGGTTAGATTAGGCTGGGCTCGGTGGCTCACGCCTATAATCCTAGCACTCTGCGAGGCCGAGGCAAGCGGATTGCTCAAGTTCAGGAGTTCGAAACCAGCCTGAGCAAGAGCAATACCCCATTCTCTACTATAAATAGAAAGAAATTAATTGGCCAATTAAAAATATATATAAAAAATTGGCCGGGCATGGTGGCGCATGCCTGTAGTCCCAGCTACTCGGGAGGTTGAGGCAGTAGGATCGCTTGAGCCCAGGAGTTTGAGGTTGCTGTGAGCTAGGCTGACGCCACGGCACTCACTTTAGTCCAGGCAGCAGAGTGAGACTCTGTCTCAAAAAAAAAAAAAAAAAAAAAAGGTTGGATCAATCTGTATTTGAAACAAAAATAGTATATAAGATTTTCACTTCCTTACATCTAATTAAACATTGGGTAGCATCACTAAAAAGAATGGTAAAAGCATTTTTTGTCAGTCTAATGGGGATGGTATTTTGTTCTGCAGAAACAAATCTTTATGGACTTTCCTATGTATGTATGTATGTGTCTATCACAGGAAGGTACATGAAGAGACTTTTTTTATTTTTTATTTTTATTTTTTGAGATAGAGTCTTACTCTGTTGCCCAGGCTAGAGTGCCGTGGCGTCAGTCTAGCTCACAGCAACTTCAAACCCCTGGGCTCAAGCGATCCTCCTGCCTCAGTCTCCCCAGCAGCTGGGACTATAGGCATGCACCACCATGCCTGGCTAATTATTTCTACATATATTTTTAGTTGTCCAGCTAATTTCTTTCTATTTTTAGTAGAGACGGGGTCTTGCTCTTGCTCAGGCTGCTCTCGAACTCCTGACCTCCAGAGGTCCTCCTGCCTTGGTCTCCCAGAGTGCGAGGATTACAGGCATCAGCCACCATATCCCGCCGAGGGACTTTTGATTGAAACAAAATGTTGTCCTTTCCCTGACCTTCAGTTTACCCTGAGGGGGAAAAGAATACCAAGTTATGCTCATTTCTAAATCAAGTGGCAGAAGTTATAAACAAACATAAGATTATAATTTCCCTGCAGAACCAAAACCTTTGCAACAAGTAAAGCTGTACTTCTTAAAACCATTAATCTGAAACAGAATATAAAAAAACAAAATAGAAATTCTGTATATTAAGGATCTACTTTAGCCTTCTACACAAGGTTGAGTTTCAAGTTTCTAAGACAAATATACTCTAATTATGAAAACCATAGTATTTATCAAAATTTTAATAAGGGACTAATGTGAATTTACCCTGCAGCATTTTCACATTGGGGAGGATTATGTGAAACTGGGGCTTCACCCTACAATTTCCTAAAAGTTAATCCTTCCAATGATAACATTTAAATACCTGCTTTTCGAGTAAAAGTACAAAGAAAATCTGTTCCACAAATGCATTAAAAACTAGGATGCCTTATAAATAAGTTAACCTTTAAAAAAAATTTCCTGTTTTCAGTTCAAGTAAGCTTAGGTTTTCAAAACTATACCACAAAGCACTGGTATAATTTATGTTAAGCACTTTTTATCCATGATCTCATTTTTACCCTATAGGTAAAACAGATAAAACTTCCATTTCTAGATGAGAAAATAGGCAGAGAAATTAAGTGATTAAAACTTAGCCCTCCAGATCCAACCTACTCGCCTTTCCTCCACCCAACCCTTTGCCATCAACAATTCCTTAACAGCCAGGCACGGTGGCTCATGCCTGTAATCCTAGCATTCTGGGAGGCCAAGGTGGGCGGATCGCTCAAGATCAGGAGTTTGAAACAAGCCTGAGCAGGAGCGTCTCTTGCTCTTGCCCCGTCTCTACTAAAAATAGAAAGAAATTAATTGGCCAACTAAAAATATATAGAAAAAAAAATTAGCCGGGCATGGTGGCGGCACATGCCTGTAGTCCCAGCAACTCGGGAGGCTGAGGCAGGAGGATCGCTTGAGCCCAGGAGTGTGAGGTTGCTGTAAGCTAGGCTGACTCCACGGCACTCTAGCCCAGGCAACAGAGTGAGACTCCATCTCAAAAAAAAAAAAAGAGAATTCCTTAACAAGGACATCCACTCCTTGAGTGCCTCGTACGTGCCAAGTGCTGTGAGAGGCCAAGCATTCAGTGGTGAAGCAAACAGTAGTCCCCGTCCTCACGCAACTTACAGATGGATGCGGAGCAGCACGGTGACAAGGAAACAAGCAATCCATACGTGCTGCGCTCCGAAGGAAATGAACTTGATGCTGAGGGGTACAGTACACGGGATGACATACTCCTACAGAGTGCAGGGGAAAGGGATTTTGGTATAAACATAATTTTGTTCCTTCCTAGACCTTTAGAGTTCACCATGAGGGGGAAAGAATGTAAATCAATTGCTTTATGCATGTATCTAAGGCAAGTGGCAGAAGTTATAAACATAGATTGTATTTGCTTACAAAACCAAAACTTTTACTGCAAGTAAAGTTTCACTTAATTCATGCATAAATCTGAGATGGCGAACGAAAAACTAAAATAGAAATTCTTCATATTAAGAGCCCACTCTTCCTACCACCAACACTAAGTATTTTTCAAGTTATGTTTTCTTACTCTCAGGAGCCACTGTTTGTGTTTCAGTCTAGGGACAGACTAAACCTTGTCAGGAGGGGAAAAAATGTGAATATTTCCATCAGCTTGCAGCTCTCCTGCCTAGCTAAAGTTAGTTACGCCATGATAATATTCTCTCCCACTTATCGTTTCAAATAGGAATAAATTTTCATCCATATCAAATGAAGTCCATTTCATCCAGCCCCAAGGCTGGTGACAGATTGAGGTAATTTCTCAAACATCTTTTTATGTCTGTAACTTTTACAGAAACTGCTCTCTATGATCTGGTCATTCACAGGGTTTTCTCTGTACAACTCTGAAGGAAAGGTCAACTACGATCACTGAGCCAAATTGCTGGGGCTCTTTGATCACTGGAAGTCAGAGAACTCTTTGCTCCGGAACACAGGCGTGTGGTTACTTTAGCTCCCAATCCCGTCATCATGATGATGTTTGCCAACCTGCTCCATTGACCACTTGCATCAAATCGCCAGATGCTTGTTAAAAAGGTAAACTCTTGGCTTCCACGGAGATCCCCCAGATCAACCTCTCTGAGGGAGTGGGAAGGGCTCGGGAATCTGCATTTCTCATGGGTTCCCCCTTTGATCCTTAGGCTTACCAACACCTGGGACTCACTTGAGTTACGACTTAAAACAGTTCACTTTCTTGGCTACTCTAACCTACTTTCATCAATACTGTGGTGCAGGAGGAAGACAATCCTTAGCTTTGGAAAACATCTACTCTAGTGGGGAAAACAGGACACAAGAAGAAGTCAAAACTCAATCCTTAAAACATGTAGATGTGATGCCCTTCTACTCTTTTCTCCCACAAGAGTCCAAACATTTTGCACTTTTTTGGCCACGTCAGGTATTCTAGAAACATACTTTTAATGACACCTCTGTGGGTCCTCTTTATTCATCATTCGAAAAGCAATTCCAAGCACCCACTTCCAATTATTTTTAGAGGTTTCAGAATTCATTTTAATCATATGTATATTCTTAAATGACATGGTCTAATGAAATGGTATCTTCATCTATTAATCAGGAAGAAATAAAGTCATCAAACCAAACTGAAGAGTGCGAAATTAAAAACTTGAGTAACTGGAAACACAATATATCACGGGGATATCCGCCTTGCTGGATTGCCCTCAATGTTGAGATATGTATGGAAATCACGTGACTCAGTGCCTGACACATAGTAGGTGCTCAATACATTGTCATTGTTATTAATCATCAATGAAGAATTACAGGTCCAGAATTCCTTATTTGAAATCCCTTACATCAAGTATTTTTGAACAGTTTGATGCATCTTTGTGGCCAAATCTGACCCAAATTGAGTTATTTGTAGCCCTTAATTATTCTTAGTGCAAATATTCACATTTTTTTTTACTCCATATGTATTAATGTATCTGATTATAGGGTATTGTCCCAGACCCCACTGGAAGTGCTATATAACAGCATATGTACCATATTACCTTTTTAAAATCTGAAAGATTCTGAATTTCTTTTCATCTCGCCCCAAGGGTTTTAGATAAGGGATTGTGGACCATTTATCTTTGGATATAAAAAGATTTTTTAGAGTGCAGTGGCAACATTATAGCTTACTGCAACCTCAAACTCCTGGGCTCAAGTGATTGTCCTGCCTCTGTCTCCCGAGTAGCTGGGACTACAGACGCGTGCCAGCATGCCCAGCTATTTTTTTCTATTTCTGGTAGAGACAGGGTCTCGCTTCTGCTCAGGATGGTCTCGAACTCCTGACCTCAAGTAAGCCTCTGACCTTGGCTTCCCAGAGTGCTAGGATTACAGGCATGAGCCACCACGCCTGGCAAAAAGATTTCTTTTATCTACTCAATGCATATTGTGTTTAGTGCTAAGGAAAAAAGATGATTAAGACACAGTTTCTTTCCTGTATGAATGCACAGCAGAGTGGAGTGCATAACAGCAGAGTTGCATCCTATTCAGGATTTGAGGTCCAGGTAAACAATCATCCACAAACAACCCTGAAAAATCTCTTAAACTGCCTATCAAATACATAAACATGGCTTTAGGTACAAAACTGTGCATAGTAATAGCATGAATTTAAAATTTAAAATATAACTATAGAGTATCTCACAAAGAATATTTATACAAATTTGTATCTGTACCTTCGGTATCCCTTTTTTTCCTTAACCCCCCTCCCCATCTGCACACTGATATATATATATATACTGCATCTTAAAACACTAGAATTATAGATGGTACGATGAGGTGTTAAGCAAGAGGTACTGAGATCAAGCAAAAGAACAGCAGATTCACATCTCCAGTCTTACTCTGGAACATAGGGTTCTGCTGAATTCTAATCAGCGAAGGGGAATTAGTGAATTATATCTTTAACAGCTGTTCCCATTTATTTTCTCTTTTTGAATAGTTTATGGAAAAATTCTTTACAAAGCTGGAGCTGGCAAAGACTAACGTATAACTCATAATACAATTACATTAAATCAGACTTTTACACAATACTGTTGTTGCAGTCATACAGTTTGTGGCTATAGAATCAAATTCTTTAATAAGAATTGAGGGATCATCAACCCTGCTGAATGTCAGAATACCTTGCAGAACTTTTAAAAAAACAGAGGCCCATTTCATACTTGGTTTAATAGGTCTGGGTTAAAGTTTGAGCCTCTGAACTTTTTATAAAAGTTTCAATGATTCTGATATGCTGCCAAGTTGAGAACCTCTATTCTATTGAATTTACTTTGACAATATTTTTACAGTAAAGATTTTTTCAAGTTTTTATTAAATATTGTATACAAAATACTGAAGAGTTGACAAAAATGAATAATTTTGGTCCTCTTTCCTTTCTCTTTTTGTTCTATCTTTAGTGAAGAGCTCAATGAACAGTGAAATCGTAAGAGCAGAAAGGTCCTAGATATTCAGGCCCTGATTTATAAATATAGTACTGAATATAAGGAATCCTTAAACTGCTAGCAGAAAGAGTTGTCCACTCAAGGGAATCCTCAAACTGCTAGAAGAAACAGTTGTCCACTCAAGGGTCTAACTTCTCTATATTGTATGAACAGAAAAATTTAGCATCTAAGAGTAAACGAACTCTATCATAGATGAGATGAACACTCCAGAGACAAATCCAACCCAACCAATCAGCCCCAATTTATGAACTAAGCATATAACTCACCAGTTCGATATGCCAATAACCTGGCCTGAACCATGCAGTGCCTTGCAATCTCTTGTGGCAAACTTTGATTGTGAATTTCATTAATCTGTCCTGGATTGCTACAATAAAATCCGAAGTGTTTAAAGTTGGGCACACTGGAAGCTACTGTGGCCAAAAGTAGGATAAGGTCTTTCATGTTTTGCCTTAGATTGCTAAAGTATGGATTTTCACACAGGTTCTCCAAACCTATAGTCATCAGTATTTGCTTATGCATTTCTTCATTTGAAACCAAAAATAACATTTCATATTCTTTTATTCTTTCTTGTTTACATTCAGAATAAAAGTCAATGTTAGCATCCGGCAATATTTTTGCAATTTTTTGAATAAAGTCACATTTGTAAGAGGTCTCCTCTACAAACTGCACCATATAACACACCACAGGCTGAAGTAAGACACACACATGGGCTCGACTGTTTGACTTCAATCTTTCCACTGCTTTGGCATCTAACTTTGCATCTTCAGAACTAGAAGCCTCAGTAAGCAAACTTATTTCTGGATCAGCAGGCCAATATGAAATTCGGTTAACTCCAGCTGAAATACAAAATATAAAAGGCAATTATCTGATATATGTTAGATTTAGGGTTTTCTTGATAAATCTACCCTATTATTGCAGTAGATCTAAAGGCCCCAATACAATAAATATCTATTATCATGTCATCTCTTAGAGCCCAAGGGTTGGCAAATTACCAGTCACAGGCCAAATCTGGGCGATTGCCGGTTTTTGTACAGCTCGCTGGTTAAGAGTGGGTTTTGCATTTTTAAATAGAGGGACAAATCAAAAGAAGAATACGTTGTGACATGTGAAATTATGGGAAATATAATTTTCAGTGTCCATAAAGTTTTATTGGCATACAGACACACCCATTTATATACATAGTCTTTGGCTGCTTCTGCATGGCAGAGTCGAGCAGCTGCAACACACACTAACTGGCTTGCAAAACCTAAAATTTTACTATCTGGCCTTTTCAAGAAAAAGCTAGCTGACCTCTAACAGATCCCCTGGGAAGGCATTTGTGGAATCACTGGTTTTGCTAAGTGTGTCCCAAAGGCCAGTGCTAGTATATACCAGAGTCCTCCATGGTTAATTTTCAAAATATTACAGCCAGCAACTGATATTGTCTAGACTTTTGTGTCTGGAATAAATCATTCATTCATGTATTAAAAATGTTCCTGTCCTCTGATTCAGAATTCTTCTAAGAAGCCACTCTAGGAAAATGTTCTAAATGGAAAAAAAATCAAGCATGCATGTTTAGCATAGCAGTCTTTAAAACAGTAATAACCCTAAATGACCAAAATAGGGGAATGGTTAAATAAATTATGGTCCTCCTCATAATAAAAAGTATCAACAATGTCCACAAAGAATTTATAATATGGAAAAATTCTAATGTGATGGTGGGGTGGTGCTGGGGGGGCAATATTTACTTTCTTTAAGTCCACAAAATTAAAGACAAAACAACAAAGGGAACATTTTTCAATCAATGTGACAGAGGAAAGGTTAGTAATCTTTAGTATACAGAAAAAATTTTAATTCATTAAGAGCACATATGAATTGACAAGAACAATAAGGCCTCAAGAGAGACAAAAGATATGAACAATTTACAAAAGAGAAAACATAACTGGACAACAAACATGAAAAAATATTTTAATTTGTATTTGATATTGAATGATAAGATGCCTTATACATAGTTAAGTATACAAATGTTCATCAATTAATGAAGTGTTTACAACAAAGAGACCCCTTTGGTAGTATCTCATGTAATCCATGTAATTTCAGCTGGAGGAGACTTTTTCTTTTTGGTGACTGAGCCCAGAAGCAAATAGATAGATGGCCCACAGGGTGTTCTAACCTTCAAAGTAATAGATGAAGTAAAAAGTCTAAGTTAAACAAATGAACATTTCTATCTACGTCCTGCTACTCCTGACTCATCGTGGCTTGCGCTGCAAAGCAATTTTGAAACCCTCATATCACTCTGGTTGCATTTTACCTTCCCTCTGTTCGAGTTCTCATAATCCATTTCCTAACCAGCAATGACAGTGAACCTTTCACCTAAGTATCTTAGTTGTTTCCAGATCCTCTTCTTGAATCCTCAGTTCAAGAAGAGAGGATGAATACTTTTTAGACAAACATTCATGTACTAGTGGCAAATGCTCCAGCAGAGGTTCTCAAATTTCTTGATCTCAGGATCTCTTTACACTCTTTAGAATTTTTAAATTATTCAGGACCCCAAAGAGCTTAGTTTATGTAAAATATATCTATTTCATATCTACTACATTGGAAAATCAAAACACAATGTTAAAGTATTTATTAATCCATTAAAATAACAATAACCTATTACACATTAGTATAAGTAACACTTTACGGAAAAAACTTATGTTTTCCAGAACAACAAAAATTAGTGAGAAAAATGGCATTGTTTTAAATTTTTACAAATATCTTTAATATTTAGCTTAAAAGACAACAGCAGGATTCTCAAAATGCTTCTGCTTTCAATTTATTGCAACAGGTTGTGTTCATTTAAGTATATGAAAAGTATCTGGCTGCATAAAGATATATAGTCGAAAAAGGTGTATTTTTACAGCCAGTTCAGATCATTGTGAATATTCTTCCGTAACACTGCATAAAAATTTGACAAGGGAGAGTTTCTTAAAGGTTAGTTTCTTAAAGGTTAGTTGCTGAATCTGAAACCATCTCAGCAAACTTTGGTCTGTCTTGCTCTTAGAATGAATGGCTTTTACTCAAGCATGATTTTGTAGTATTGTGCATTGGTCATTTGGAAAACAATGACTTACTGATTTTATAATATTTTTAAAAATCCCACTCATTAATATCGCCACCAATCTCATCAAAAGAGTCTAAGTATTGCAAAGCTGTCAAGCTCACAATGTTGGATATGAGTTTTCTGAAATTCTAATTTTCACTTGAAAGCTCAAATTTTATCACTGGGAACAAATACTGTCAGTTGTTTTCCTGAAAGTGGCAGGATTACTTCATTTATGAGAAAATGTTTGCCAAACATCCAAGTCTAAGTAGCCTTCATTTATCAGTTCATGGTGTTCCATGAAAAAAGTGAATTAATTCCATCTGCAACTCAAACAATGGCCTAAGTGGTCTTCCCTCAGGTAATCTGCATACTTAGGTTGGTTTGTAGCAAAAGTGCTTTATGCCCTCCTGTTTCTTCACACAGAATATTAAAAAGATGTGTACGCAAGGGTTGGGACTTAATCAAATTAACAATTTTTACTGTCTCATCAAGGATATCCTTATGTAATTTTTTTTTTTTTAATATTCCTAATGTAGTGACGAGTGCAATGATTACCAGCGCAGTTTGGCACCACTGCCTGGATTCATAATAGTGCAAAAGTAGTTTTACCTATCATTGTTTTGGTATCATTAATGTGTATGTAGTGTTGTTATGAAAACAGCAGTGACCTCGAAGACCAGCAAGAGTCCACAGACCTTTTGAGAACCACTGTACTACAGAAATGTCTGCTTTGTAACTGAGGTAACAGTAATTGTAACTAATTTAGCTGTAGCATGGAGTTCAAACATGCCCCCTTCCCAAGATAACTAAATAGCACATAAGCCTCATCTAACGTAGCAATTTTGTTTATAAAAGGGTCTAACACCAACATGAAAGCATTTCCATTGCAGAGCTTTCCTGAATTCCCACACTTCACTATCTCTCTTGCCAGGATAAAATGTCTTAACTCAAAGACATCAAGCAGTGATGAATTCCCTGCATCCCCCCATTCTTCTCTCTCATTCGTGGCTCTGAGGCTATTAAGAGTGCTTCCAGTATAGTCAGTCAGCTTGGCACAACACACAGCTATCTTTTATTCATTCTTCTCCCTTGATCCTAGGACAGATCAGTCAATAAATGTTTTGGTTCTTTCACATACTTTCCTTTATATATCAATGCCACTGTGTGAACCCTATTTTATACCCTGCCTAATGCAACAGTCTACTAATCAAGCTCCCAGTCTCTAATTTCTCCCTGGTCCAATTCAATAACAACAAAATTTAAATCATGTTACATCCTTCTCAAAAATCTTCAATGGCTCCACATTATCTATAAAAACGAATTTTAGGTCAGTTAAGCACAGTGATAAAATGAATATCCAATCTGCCTGGTTAATTGGGAAAAGGAGAAAAAACTGCTGCTTCTACTATCATGTCCATCTTCTCTATTTATTGGTAACTGCAGTTGAGAGATTCTATTATAGAATCAAAGCACTATCATAGATACCTACCTGCTTGAAATTACTTGTTGCAGGAAGGAGGCTTCTAGCTATGTGACCCATTTCTTCCATAAGTTCTGCCACTTGTAGCTCAAGGCATTGAACTCAACACAGATCTAATCATTACTCCTAAGACTTTGATGTAAATAAAAATAGCTCTTCCTCAAAACAGGTGTAGGAACTCTGTTCTATAAGATAAAGTCCAAAGCCTATACAGTTTTTCAAATTTCTCTATTAAAGCCCCAACCTATCATTATAATCCATCTGTCACTATTCTCCAAGAATAATCTTCTATTTCAAATACTGAGCCCAGAACCTTGCTTCTTATACGACCTGATGACTCCACATGTGCTGTTCTCCTAACCAGGAATGTGTTTCTCTTCCTTGACATCTGACCCATTAAAATCTAGCTTAAGCACTAGCCTTTCAGAACATGCCAATCTTCAAGGATCATTGTTTCTCCTCTGAGATCACATATGACTTATCACTCATTTGGTACTACATGATGTGTTACATTAAATTGTTATTTTGGACTCTAGATACCACCTTGAGGAAAAGGATTAGGAACCACATTAATTTTTGTTTTTTGATCTGCCATGGTGCCTATGTATAGGATACATATATTTTATTTTAAATACAATGGTTTGCATACTTACCTGGGTAAAAAATATAATCATAAGCACAAACAATTTTAGTGAGTAGCCTATGTAGCAGAGATGGATGGTTAAACATTAAAAATCTGTGCTCCTCCTTCCAAAAGTATAGAGCAGTCACTGGAAGACAGCTGCCCAGCCCGGGACTACAGTACCCGCAATGGAGGTGAATGGAAATGATGTACATGATTTCTAGCCAGGGTTTTGAAGAAGCAGGTATGTCCTCTCTATTCTCTCTCAGTCTGCCTCTGGATGCAGAGGATCAAGGCCCTAGAAGTGATAATACAATAAGACAGACAAGGCCTAGGCCCATGAATCAACCACACAAAGAAAAGTTGCCTGCTGTTCAGCAACACATGCATTGGACTAGTATACGGATGATAAGTATCTAGTATCCTAAGCTACTGGAATTTTGGGGCTTAACTATTATAGCAGGTAGCATTAGTCTACTAATACACTGAGGGTCATTTAACCGGTGAGCGCACAGGTTTGAGACGAGACTCCATGTTTTCTGATTCTTCCTCTTACAATATGTCAAACTATCTTCTGATACGTATTTATATTTCTGAATTATCTCTGTGGCAAACTTGTTCCTACTGACTGCTTTCAGATAAATGCTCTTAATCCCCAAAAAAGCCTTATCTGCACTTACCATTTACAATCATTTTCAAACACGCAGAACATGGTTTTCTGGAAAAATAAAGATCACAGTTTTTCAACTTTGACCCATGTTTAATAAGAGCAATTTGCCCAGCATGTAAATCTTCACTAGAACAGTGGAGACCAACAATTTTCATGTTTTTCACCACCACAAGACCAGTTCTCTTCACCTACATTAAGATACAAAATAATAACTTATTAGTTATAATATCTAGTGGTCACATCATGGATTATACTCGATTTATTAACAAAATGAAAGTTTTGTTTAGTACTTTATCTGAAGAGTTTGTATGAAAGCATATTTCTCATTAGGCCCAAAACAATTTCTGAAAGTTTGGTGTTGACTTTATACCAGAAATCTGTACACCAGACAATTAAGCATGCAATTATTAATTTGTTCTAGTGAAAGATGAATGCATTTTAACTGAGTAAGGGGCAAGAACCAGGTCAATTTAACTTGTTTCTTTTAGCTGCTATTCTAGGATTATTTAGCCTTAAGCTTCTAGATGGTAATAAAGAAAAATTTCGAAAACCCCGATTATATACATGGATAAGTAAAGCCCAGAGAATTTACATGACTTTCTGAAAAACTAACAGATGGCAAATGGCAAAAGACAAAAACTAAAGCAGAAGTCATCTTAAATTCTAATATATTTTAAATATTGACTAAAATAAAGGTAATTCTGAACTTCTAAAAATCTAGCTATATTAATTTTTAGCACTATGGCAGTCTACACTAATATAGTTCAGTCCCACCTATTACAAATGTATAAATAATTTATAACATCAAAAAAAGGGAAGATATATGCTCAGGTGTCGGAAAGGAAGAGAGAACTCAATGGCAGCAGTGAGCTTGAGCTATCTTAGCAGTACTCCACAAAGAGGGAACTGGGCTTATCCTGATTTAAGCCTTGTAAGCTGGGGACTGGCTGGGTTCTAAAGGGTTTCTACGGACCTCTTTGAATGAAGGTTTTCTGTTACTTTGAACCTAAAGTGTCCCAACTTATGCAAATAATAACCAAAAAGCTTGTGTAACAGTATTAATATCAGATACAACAGACTAAGGTAAAAAAATCAGTTCTACATAAGGCACAAAACAGCCTATGCTGTTCTCACAGCAAAAGATTCTGAAGAATGCAAACCTGATCCTGTTCAGGACTGAATGTCACAACATGAGGGGAACTTGGGCTGAGGATAGGGTGTCCCTTATCTCCCCCATCCCCTTCCAAAGGGATTTAACCCTATACTTACCCTCTAATACAACATATCAGAAATCATTTTAAGGATCAAACTAAAGCTATATTAACTAAAATAGTCAAGTTTCAGGTTCAGTTATGAGTATAAATGTTTGAAACTATGAAGAATGATATTTTGCAAAATGCCTAAAAAGAATGAACACAGATGATTTTATGGAATTCCCTTTCTGAGTTAACCACCTATCTCCTAAACTATAAGGACATTTAAAAGGAATACAGGCTGGGCACAGTGGTTTACACCCATAATCCTAGCACTCTGAAAGGCTGAGGTGGGAGGATTCACTTGACGCCAGTCGTTCAAGACCAGCCTGGACAACATGACAAAACTTCATCCCTACAAAAAATTAAAAAAAAAAAAATCAGCTGGGTGTGGTGGCACGTGCCTGCAGTCCCAGCTACTTGGGAGGCTGAGGCAGAAGAATCTCTTGAGCTCAGAAGTTTGAGGTTGCAGTGAGCTGTGACAACACCACTGCACTCTAGCCCAAGCAACAGAGTAAGACCCTGTCCAAAAAGTAAAAGTAAAGGCAATACAAAAACCTTTCCTTTACAACATATATACTAAGAATATATCTAAAATATGGCTTTTAAAATAAGCTTTAAATTTACCTTAAATGTGTGAATGCTTTCTCTTCCCCATCCTAAAATTTCTTAGAGTTTTATACTCCTCAAATACAAAGCTTATGTTATTATCTAATTCTGAATACTTTCAGCAAGTTTTATTTATTTTTTTAAATGGTCACTTTGGAAAAGAACTGATGATGCCTTATCAAAAAATATTGACAATAAAGCTCAGGTTGTTAAGCTGAACCAATGTGACCAGTGGAAGTGGCTGCAACTGAATGATTTGATTTTAGTATTAGACTAAGTAGTTAAGCAAAGAGAAATAAAGTCAGAAAGCTTGTCCACAAGACTTTTAAAAAAATTGTTCCTAATAAATGAGTAGCATATTCATCAATTTATTTTTTATTAGAACAATCTTTTGGGCCAAATTTATTTACCCATTTTTTTTTTTTTTTTTGGTCTAGCATCCCTTTTACCTCAGGAAAAATTTTTTTTTTCATTTTACTTCTAGCTAAGGTCAAAATATCAAGTTTGAGACAAAGACTTTTCCAACCCAAACTTAACAAAACAAATAAAAGGCTAAGTTGCATTCCATTTTGGTACTTCCACTTACTGCAACTCCCAGAGGACTGAATCTTTTCAGTGAATCACTGTTCTGGATCTTGATTTTGCTTTACTTCACTAACATCTTGGCAAGTCGCCTATGTAATCCTAGTCACAGAGTTTCACATTGAAACATGGGCAAAAGAGGACAGTCTGTTTTGTATATGAACTAGTACATTTACTTAAATGATGATTCACTATTTTTTTCCCTTTGCCTTTCTTACAATAAAAACATCTAAATAATTTGAGACCAATTATTTCTATATTCTTGTTGGGCATTTTAGAGACTCACTCTCAGAACTAATCAGGAAATGTCCAGGAATATATATCAGAATCACCAAAGTAACTCTTTTCAAAATATACATGCTTAGTCTCTACTCCACACCCAATGAATCAGGATCTCTGGAAAATTCAAAAGAGTAAAGTAACAAGGAAATAGTATGCAATATTAAAAAGAACAAGATTCATCTTTCAGGTCTGGGCTTTGATTTTACCCAGCTTACCAACTAATTAGTTCACCTGTTACTGTTTTGTGGCTATTAGCAGAAGACATGAAACTCCTGGGTCAGAAACAAAGGACTTTATTATTCACAGCACAGCAAGCAGTATGAGTATTATGTGTATAACTGTTTTGCCCTCAAGCCCTACGAGGGGTAATCCAGATGGGCACAGATGGCTGCCTGGACACACAGTGGGTTGTGTTATAGCAGAGGAACACTGAGCTTGGGGAGCCTGCCGTTTCATAGCAAACAGTAAGCCAATTTGCTCTTTGTCCTGGAGGGAGACAATACCTCAACTCTCAAGGATGCTCACTGCAAATACAACTCCGAGAAATGGCCCAAATAAAGAGCAGTTAGTGCTTTGCATTCTTGGCATAACCAGCAGGATGTGTGGTAATGTGAGAGAACTAAAGGAAGAGTGTTTCTCAACACATCTATATGCACTAATATTAGGAAGTGCCAAGAGTTAATTTGAGAATTAAAAATAAAAAAGCAAGATGTAGGAGCACATCACAAACTAATCACATCTGTACTTTTCTTTTTAAAAAGGAGAGACATATAGTCTTGTAAAGGCACTGAATATTTTTAGAATAGTATATTAAAAAACTCCCCTGGAAATAGAAATGGGAGCTTGAATATAGGAGGGACTTTTATTCTACTTTATACTATTCCTTTTGCTTTGTTATTATGAGCACATATATGTTTTTTAAAAAATCATAAAAATTCACCTGCTTTTTGTCAGTAGATACTCTGGCCACCTCTTCATTATCTCCTAAGGATCCATGCTTTCCATCTTCATTTCTCTAATAAAAATTAAAGGTAAAAAAGATTAGTACACAAGACATATGATTAATTCAATATTCCCATATTTAAAGGCTGGTTTCCTTGGCTTTGGACCATTTTTTTTTTTCTTTAATGAAATTCTGCATTGATTTCCCACTTTGCTCAGGATCAAATTCAGACTACTTCACCTAGTAAATAAGGCCTTTATAATCTAGCCCCTGTGTAATTTTCCAAAATATAGAAGGATTAGAAATTATGATAGAAAATTAAATTCTGAAGTGTAAGATTTCAGAATTGGAGCAGTTGTGAGCAATGGAAAAGTCTAAAGTGCAGCCATGAATGACTAAAGTAGAATAGAGGTAAATCAACTGGAATTGAGAAGGTAAGGAACTATGTAGCAAAGGTATCAGATAGACTGTAATAGGCAGAATAATGCCCCCTCCCAAAAACCTCCCTGTCCCAGTCCTTAGAACCTATGACTGTGTTATGTTACACGGCATGGGGGAATTAAGGTTACAGTTGGAATTGAGGCTGCTAACCATCTACCTTGAGATGGGGAGATAATCCTGGATTACCTAGTAGGCCCAGTGTTATCACAAGGTTCATTGTAAGTGAAAGAGGGAGGCAGGAGAGTCAGAGTGAAAGGCTCAAGGCCATCGCTGGCTTTGAAGATGGAAGGGGCCCACGGACCAAGGAATGCAGGCAATCTCCAGAAGCTAGAAAAGAGGAAGAAACGGATTCTTCCCTAGAGCCTCAAGAAGGAACTAAGCCCTTCTGACACTTTGATTTTAGCTCCGTGAAACCCATTTCAGACTTTGACCTACAGAAGTATATAGTAATAAATTTGTGTTGTTTTAAGGTACCAACTTCGTGGTAATTTGTTATAGCAGCAATAGAAAATTAATATAGTGATGTCCATAAGTCACCTCTAAAAGTGAAACTTAAAGCAGAAAGAAAGTTTTGAGGCAGGTGCCAAAGTCCTTCAGTTATTAGTTCAAAAAATACTTATTGAATCTTTGCTACATGCCAGCCATAGATCTATTGCTCAGGATATAACTCCCATACAGCTTATGATTTATGAACACAGGAAAGTGACTATAAAGTGCGTAGATGATTAAGACAAGGTGATACAGAATTTTGTGAGCCCCAAAGTAGGTGGGATAGTTAATAAATTGCAGAAAATTTTAAAGTAAGAATGGGAAACTTTGTGAATGTTGACCTCTTAGTTTTATGAAACAAGTTCTAGATATTAGAAAAGGAATAACCTCCAAGGAGAAGTTTGTAATAAAACCTATGCCCTGATTATTAAGTTGCCGTTCAAGCATACCAGGAAACAGAGGAAGAGATGGTGTCAGTAGTCAAACGGTAGGGGTGTGGGTGATAGTAGTGGTGATAATTATATATGAGTGAAAATCGTAACAGTAGCTAACATCTTCTGAGTGTTTCTCATATTCCAGACCCTAAATTATCTCATTTAATCCTCACAACTTTATAAAGAAGCTAATATTATTCACGTTTTACAAATGAGTAAATTGTGGCTGAGAGAGATTAAGTAACTTTACCATGGTCACACAGCTAATAAATGGGTAAGCCAAGATCTAGCCCCAAATCCATTGTCTTAACCATTATGCTACATTGCTTCTGTTCTGGAAAAACGAGGTCCTTTAGCATGAAGATAAGGTATCAGCAGACACAGTGGAAAGAGGAGAGAGGGACAATATAAGATGTGTAGAAAAAATGAGGGAACAATGCAGTTGCTCTAATTCTTAAAGTAATATTCAGGCAATTTAGATAAGTCTAACTTAAACTGAGTACCTATGCAACAGTAGGAGAAATATTTTTAGATGACAGCCATTTTCATAGTGCTTGATTTCTACTCCAAAACTTTTCATTAATTGTGGTTTTTTCCCCCCAGAGTCTCATAAACAACTACTTTCTCTCCCACTCACTTATTTACTTTTGGACTGGACTCTTAAAAGTTCTTAGTTTTTATACTCAATGTATACCTTGCTGAATAATCCTGGAGGAGTGTAACTATTGGACAACATAAAAAAAACTCACATCAGTTATATTTGGAAGTGGTTGTAAGTTAATATGCTAAGGCTGGTAAAAATTACAGACAATTTAAATGTTCAGTAACAAGGGAACAGATAGGTTCATCAATAAACTGTTATGCAATTATTAACAAAATGATAGTAAAAAACAGAGTACATTGCATGAGCCAGGCTCTATCAAAGAGCTTTACAAATATTAATTCATTAATTTCTCATAACAGCCCCATGTATTTATTATGTAATAGTAACATTTCATGTGACATATGAGGAAGCTGACACAAGAGGTAAAGTAACTTAGCCAAGGTTACACAACTAAGAAGAGTTGGGGTCAGGATTTGAACCCAGGCAAGCTGGCTACAAAACCACTGGCTACTCTTAAAACACTAGCCTACCTCGGTAAATTCACTGAAAATCATTTAATTGTACACATAAAATGGAGTGTTGGTTGTACGTAGATACAGTTGGAGCACTATGTGTGTACTCTATGGACTACTTTGACAGAGTAGATTTTTGAATGTAACAAGATAAGTCAACTTGAGTGATAATCTATTTTGGGAAATCAGTTCACTACAAATTGTGACTGTAAACATTGTACTGTAAATTCTTCGTAGTTTTCCCCCAATAAAAAAAAAAAAAGCTGGTTCTTTGAAAAACTAAACAAAATTGACACACCTTTGGTTAGACTAACAAAAAGCAGAAAAGAAAAATCTCTAAAATGTTCCATCAGGAACAATAAAGGAGAAATTACCTCTGATGCTACGGACATACAAGATATAATTTATGAATACTACAAAAACCTTTATGCACACAAACTGTATAATGGAGAGCAAAGGGACAAATTTCTAGAAACACACAGCCTCCCTAGGCTCAACCAAGAAGAGACAGAATTCCTGAACAGACCAATATCAAGCACTGAAATTGAAACAGCAATAAAAAACCTTCCTAAAAAGAAAGGTCCCAGACCAGATGGTTTCACACCAGAATTTTACCATACCTACAAAGAAGAACTGGTGCCTATTCTGCAGAAATTATTCCACAACATCGAGAAGGGGGGAATCCTCCCCAACACATTTTATGAAGCCAACATCACCCTGATACCAAAACCAGGAAAGGATGCAACAAAAAAAGAAAACTACAGACCAATATCTCTTATGAATGTAAATGCAAAAATTTTCAACAAAATCCTAGCTAACCGAATCCAGGAGCTTATCAAGAAAATAATCCATGACAACCAAGTGGGCTTCATCCCAGGGATGCAGGGTTCAACATACGCAAATCTATAAATGTTATACAGCACATCAACAAAAGCAAAAACAAAGACCATATGATCCTCTCAATAGACGCAGAAAAAGCATTTGACAAAATTCAACACCCTTTTATGATAAGAACGCTTAACAAAATAGGCATAGACAGGGCTTACCTAAAAATGATACAAGCCATATATGACAAAACCACAGCCAACATCCTACTGAATGGGGAAAAATTGAAAGCATTCCCACTTAGAACCGGAACAAGGCAAGGTTGCCCACTATCTCCACTTCTATTCAACATAGTGCTGGAAGTCCTTGCCATAGCAATCAGACAAGAGAGCAGAATAAAGTGTGTCCAGATGGGGGCAGAAGAGATCAAACTCTCACTCTTTGCTGATGATATGATATTATATCTAGAAAACCCCAAGGATTCAACCAAGAGGCTCCTTGAACTGATAAATGAAATTAGTAAAGTCTCAGGATACAAAATCAATACACACAAATCAGAGGCATTCATATATGCCAACAACAGTCAAACTGAGAACCAAATAAAAGACTCAATTCCCTTCAATATAGCAACAAGGAAAATAAAGTACCTAGGAATATATTTAACTAAGGAGGTAAACGACCTCTACAGGGAGAACTATGAAACACTGAGAAAGGAAATAGCAGAGGACGTAAACAGGTGGAAGACCATACCATGCTCGTGGGTC
>CAUYRT010106647.1:0-17527 GCA_963574885.1 Lepilemur ruficaudatus
AAAAATATATAGAAAAAATTAGCCGGGCATGGTGGCACATGTCTGTAGTCCCAGCTACTTGGGAGGCTGAGGCAGTAGGATTGCTTGAGCCCAGGAGTTTGAGGTTGCTATGAGCTAGGCAGATGCCATGGCACTCTAGCCTGGGCAACAAAGTGAAACTCTGTCTCAAAAAAAAAAAATAAAGGATAAAAAAAATTTTTGATTCTTTCCCCATCGCCCAGTTTTCAGAATAATAACCTGGTTCTTTCAGCATTTGCCAAAGGTGACCAGTGAGTCCTTTATTTTTAATATTATTATGAATTCAAAGTTTTAAAAAATATGTATACTTGATATGTTTGAATTCATTGCATTTATTCTTTTTGATGCTCAAATTTTTCCATCTTTGGCTAGTGAGATCCTCTTCATGTTGACTACTAAGTCCTTTGACATAATTCCAGTAGTCTTTGTTAGTTTTCTTACTTTCTAGTATGACAAGATAGTCTAAGCTCTTGTGCATTTCTTACTCAAGAACTGGAATCAGCCATTTCTCTAAAGAGGACTGGTTTCTTATAGTAAGAAATTGTAGTTTGAGACTAAAATCTGGGAGCTAGCTCAGCTAGCTCATTGCTTTTGGGTTTGTTATTATTTCTAGGCCTTTTTTAGTGAACAGAGGGAAGTACAGATTTTTTTTAAAAAAAGAGAAAATACATTTTGAGTGCATGCTGATATTTCCAGTTCAAATTTAGAATTACAGTGTTTAAAAGAAGTGCTATTAAAGGTACATATAGGGAGAATCAAAAGTAAATGAAAAAAATGTAGCCATTCAGCAATAACTGAAAAAAATTATTAGAAATTTATTTTTGTAAGTAACTTGTATAATTTGGAACATTATAATTACTTAAATGGACATGAACCTTACTTCACTTCTGTGCTTATGACTAGGATTCTGCTGGAAGAAGTGAGAGAGCTCACCACGTATTTTCTATTCAAGAGAATATTCATCTCAGTTTTGATCCCCTGGCATCATTTATTCTTCGTACTGACCACTACATTTTGGTAAGTAAATTCAATTAAACATTATATGTGTTACTGAATTTGGTAAATGCAAAGTCCTAAATATTACAATATACAGTAGTCTCTCCTTATCCACAGTTTTGCTTTCCATGCTTTTAGTTACCCATGGTCACCATGGTCTGAAAATACTGCATACGATAAAGTATTTTCTTTTTTTTTGAGACAGAGTCTCACTCTGTTGCCTGGGCTAGAGTGCCGTGGCGTCAGCCTGGCTCACAGCAACCTCAAACTCCTGGGCTCAAGTGATCCTTCTGCCTCAGCCTCCCGAGTAGCGGGGACTACAGGCATGCGCCACCATGCCCGGCTAATTTTTTCTATATGTATTTAGTTGACCAATTAATTTCTTTCTATTATTAGTAGAGATGGGGTCTCGCTCTTGGTCAGGCTGGTTTCGAACTCTTGACCTTGAGCAATCCACCTGCCTCGGCCTCCCAGAGTGCTAGGATTACAGGCGTGAGCCACCACGCCCGGCCATGATAAAGTATTTTGAGAGAAAGACCATAGACACATAACTTTTATTATAGTATATTGTTAAAATTGTTCTATTTTATTATTAGTTATTGTCATTGATCTCTTACAGTGCCTAATTTATAAATTAAACTTTATCATAGGTAGATATGTATAGGGAAAAACATAGTATACATAGAGTTTGGCACTATTCATGGTTTCAGGCATCCACTGGGGTTCTTGGAATGTATTCCTTATGGATAAGAGGGGACTACTGTAATCGTATGACAGGAAGGCTGAACCTTATAAAATTAAAGTTTAGTTATTTATCCAGAAGAACAAAATACTTTTAAGTGGATTTGAATTAGAAGAAGCAGAAGTATGAACAAGTAATCTGAGACCTGATTCAAACCAATGCTGTAAAACCAGGATAACTAAGGGAATTATAGAGAATGTGCTAACTTGGGTTAAGGCTTTTTAAAAAATAGTATTTCTTCCTACTTATCTTTCTTTTCTTTTTTTTTCTTCCTACTCCTCCCCTCTTTCTTCCTACATAAATAATACATGCTTAGTGTAGAAAACTTGGAAAATTTAGAAATAAAGTGAAATCAGCCCCACATCATTCTTTTATCACACTACCGATAATACACATTGTATTTGTCATTATGATACTTTCTGTTTTTCTCTCTCATATATATTTGTATGAGTTTTAAATATTAATGTCAAGTGGTTTTATACTTTCATTTTCTTTTGCTGTCTGATTTTTGTCTTGACTATTTTCTCATATCAATTTATATTAATATTTTGTAACATGATGTTTGCTGCATTATATTGTCACGAATACACCTTAATTTACTTACCACTTCCCTGTTCTTGGGCATTCCAATTGTTATGGTGTGGAGTGCGAGAAAAGACCACCTAAAGACTGAAACTGAGCCAAATTATGAGTCTTTTATAGCTGGGCCCAGCGACCACCCACTGCACCACTGTAGATAGTTACAGAGAGCAGCCCTAAACCAAAAGAAGTAGGCTTTTTAAAGGCAAAAACCACATCCGGGAAAGTTATCTGGTTGAGCAAGCAGGGCTACAGAAGCTAAAGGCAGCATTAATCTCAGTCAGAAATATATTTTACATCCTATTCATCCTATTGTTTAAGCCAGAGTACATTTCACTCCCTGTTGTTTGGGTACCTAAGGGACCTTTGGGCGTTTTAATGCTCCAGGGATCTCGGCTCTGTGGTCTAGCTGTCATTTTATCTCATTGACAGCTGTGTGAATGTACCTTCCTCCCCCTCCCCCCTTTATTCTATGCTTAAGCATTGGACTAACAGAGGCGAGATAGCAGGTTATTTTCCATGGACCTTAACACCAATTCCTCTACTGTATAAATAATGCTTATAATTAAGTTTTTACATATATCTCTGATACAATTTCTTGGGATAAATTCCTAGAAGTGATTTGCTGGATCAAAGGGTGTGCATACTATTTTATATACTTTACTTATTACATAATTTCCCAAATTATTTGTTTTTTATTATAGTCATGACTTTTTTTCCTGTCTTCCCTCATTAAAATATAAGCCCATGAGGGAAGGGATCTTTGTCTGTTTTACATGCTTAGCACATAGTAGGCCCTCAATACATATTTCTTAAATGAGTAAATGGGTATTTTTTTAGTGTTTAACATACACTGTTAAATGGTCTTCCAGAGAAGCTGTGGCAATTTATACTCTAGTTCCCTCAGATCTCACTTATCCTGGGTATTAGCATAAAATACAAAAGAGATATACACTAAAATCTTGAAAAGAAAATTTAATCCTCCCTTAATTTTGCCTCCCAGAGATAGCTTTAGTGTGTAGCTTCACAGACTTAAAAATGAATTCATTATTTTAATTTACTTTTATTATTTGTATAATTGAGCTTTTAAACATGATTAATGGGCATTTGTATCTCATTATTACAATTTTTTAAAATTTATTTATTTTTTCTTTTGTGGACTTTTAATAATCACCTAGATTAGGCTTTGGGAATTTTGATATATATATCAATCATCTGGGGATGTTATTAAAATGCAGATTCTGGCACAGCGGCTCATGCCTATAATCCAGCACTTTGGGAGGCTGAGGCAGGAGGACTGCTTGAAGCCAGGAGTTCAAGACCAGCCTGGGCAACATAGTGAGACCCCATCTCTACAAAAGTAAAAATTTTTTTAAAATGCAGATTCTGATTTAGTAAGTCTGAGAAGAGGCCTGAGATTCTGCATTCCTAACAGATTCAAGTTGATTCCAGTGATGGTCTTGGGACCATAATTTGGGAAATAAGCATGTAGGTTATATGCCTCTACTGTGAGTTAATCTCCAAGTGAATGATTTCTTGATGGAAAAGATAAAAGAAAATGCAGTCTCCTCAGCCTACAGTGTACTGTATACTTTTTTTTTTTGACTCTTATACACCTTTAATTATTTTTATTATTTTATCTTATTTTTTTTTTTAGAGACAGGGTCTTTCTCTGTCACCCAGGCTAGAGTGCAGTAGTGTGATCATAGCTCACTGCAGTCTTAAATTCCTGGGCTCAAGCGATGCTCCTGCCTCAGCCTCCCAACGTACTGAGATTACAGGTGTGAGACACTGTACGTAGCCCTTATACAACTTTGAAACAAAACATATTATCCTTCTAGTACAATAAAAAGTGAACTATTTTGCTTACTTAATATAACTGTATGAAACTGCTTAGCTTCAAATATTGGTCTAAATGTCTAAGTTCAAAAAGAGTAATACTGAAGCAATTTATAATTTTCTTTATTGGTGGATCAGATGTTTGATTCTCTTCAACCATATATTTTTCTTATAGAGTCATTTTTTGTTAATGATGCTAAAAAGAAAAAAAATATTCTGTTTCTCTCTAGACTCACACAACATTTCTAACACCAAATGCAAGCAATTCTCCAATTCTCAGTGGACACTGATGGGTGTTCTACAGTTTAACTGAATTCTGATACTAACTACTGGGAGTTAGCACAGACACCACAGGTTAGGAAGCCAGTCCTCGTAGACTGCCCTTCCACCTCCACACCTCCTCCCTTCAGATGCCACTTGTAAGTCCAGGTTGTCACCTGTGCTTCTAAGAGGGGATGGCTGTAAATTGGAGGTTCTCAAGATCCCCTCTTCAGGTTCAAAAATTTGTTAGAATGGTTCACAGAACGCAGGAAAACAGTTACTAGATTACTTGTTTATTATAAAAGAACACAACAGCCAAATGGAAGAGATGGCATAGGGCAAGGCATGGGGGTGGGCATGGAGCTTCCATGCCCTCTTCAGACACATACCACTTTCCCAGCATCTCCATGTGTTCACCAACCTGGAAGTTCTCTCAACCCCTTCAGTTATGGTTTTTATAGAGGCTTTATGCTGGCATGACTGATTAAATCATTGGCCATTGGTGATTGATTCAAACTGCAGCCCCTCTTCCCCTCCCCAGATGAAGGAGGGTAGTGTGAGGCTGAAACTTATAACCCTCTAAACTTATGACATGGTTAGTCTTCCTGGCAACCAGCCCCTATCCTGAAGGGCTTTCCCCAAAAGTTGCCTCATTAACATAAACTCTGGTGTGGTTGAAAGGGCTTGTTATGATTAACAAAAGACACACATTTTAGTTGTCACTCCAGAGCTGTTTCAGGAGCCAGGGACAAATATTATAACAAAAGATGCTCCTGTCACTGTTATCACTTAGAACATTATAAGGATTTTAGGAGCTCTGACCAGCAGCTGAGGATGAAGACCAAAATGTATATTTCTTATTATATCCCAGTATCACAGATGCCATTTCCATTTTTTTAAATGAGGCCATTAAAACATTAACAGAAGCTGTATCCATGTATCTATTTCACATTAATATCTATTTCTCTGCAGGCCCGGGTCCTTTTTGTGCTGATTGTGCTGATCCAGCTCACCATTCTTTTTACTTTTAGATATCAAGGATGTCCAGAGCTTAAAGGTTAGTTATGGTTCCCTTTATTCTTACAAGACTTTATTTTAAAGTATCACATAACATCCTCACTATTACCAAGTGATAAATAGCAGTATAGATTTTCTTTGCATGAGCTCTGTGAGGTGCATCCTTCACACTGTCATACTTTTTCCACAACTCTTATCTTGAAAAAAAAAAATTCCAGATTTTACTGCTACATGGCAGTAAAGTGAAGCTCGACGAAAATGGGAGGGGATCACAATATAGCACAAAATGACCAACTTTAAATATAAGTAGCTATTTAATGAAATTTTTATATATGAAATAGACAATAGACAAGAACCTATTGATTCAAACAATTAAAGATAAAGCTCTAAACAAAGCTTGACAATACTTAAATAGTGCATATATAAATTCTGAATAACATATACAGAGTAGGCCATACAAAAGTTGTAAAGAAGGTGACTTTGCCTGTGGTGCTTCTGTCAACCAAAAAAAAATCAGAGAAAAATAGCTCCTAATATGATGAGTTTATCTGGGAGTAAACAAAAAGGATTATAATCTGAGAAGCACAGTTATGGCAAGCCATAGGTACATCTGAACAGGGGAGGGTAAATGTATGCTTTTATTGGCAATAAGGAGAATTTCATGTACGCTGCTTAGAAACAGTTCATTGGTTTTGGAGACTCAAAGCTAGAGTTGGCATCAGTTTATTGGTGGAGATGCCATTGCTGGGCAAAGTTCAATATCTCTCTTTTATAAACCTTTGAGAAGTTCTGAGGTCCTTTGAAACATCCTGAAGTTAGTTCTAGGTCAAAAACAACTTAATTTAGAACTTGATCCTGAGGAAGTCTGCCAAAGATGTCAAAAGGTTTAAAACGCTTGATCAAAATACAATCACGTCATTGTGAAATAATAGGCATTCACTTAAGCAGAGTGACAATTAAACGTTTTCAAAAACAATACAGAAAGTTACATGAATGTAAGAAAAAAAAAGCCTTAACCCTTTCAAAGCTCAATTTTCCTAAATAATCAAAAGAACCTAATAAAGACAACATGAAACACAGGGAATTATCTTGATAAAATATAAAATCCAGGCAAAAATGTATGCTGACAATTCTGAAGACATTTCTATTTTTATTTTATCAACAAATTTAAAATCAGCTTATTCATGAAAGCTTTACTTAAGTCATATGAACTAAAAGGCATTTGTGTTAATCATACTATTTTGGTAGAAAAATATCATATACATATATAACAGACATAGAAACATGCAGGTGAACAAAAGCAAATACCTTAAAACAAATACAATTTTTATTTTTAAAAATTTAGTCATTTTTCAGTAATCTTCACTCTCCCTATTGCCAACATATATTAAAATCCACTAATTCTTTTCTTTCTTCAAATGTTTCTTTTCCATTTGAAGGGTCACCCATGCCATGTTAATAACACCTCTCTGGATTCTGAATAGACCTCTGAATAGATCTCTGGTCTGAAGAGACCCCTAATTGCTGCTCCTACATCTCTCCAGTTAATCCATCCTTTGTCATTAACCTATTACCCTTCTCTTGACATCTCATCCATAAGATCACGTCTGTGCTCAAAGTTGGCTTCAACTTTATTTAGTGGCTTCCCAGAACCCACTGAATAAAGATCAGACATCTCTGCCAGATATTAAAGATCCTCCACAATTTTGTCTTAACTAGCCATGTCTTACACCAGTTACCTGTATTTTAGCCTAAATACTTTTTCACAGTTCTCTATACATACCATGCTCATTTCTGCTTCTGTACTTTTGCCCACAGTATTATCCTTACTTTATTTTTCTAAACTTATCTAAATCTTAGCCTTCTGTAAGGCTCACCTTAAGCCCTATTTTTTCATACCATTTTCTCCATCCATTCCAGGTTATAATGAGCTCTTGCTTATTTGAATCCCTTTAGTCTTCCTGACAATTAATTGTATACTTAATTAGCCAGTCACTTTGCTTTATATAACTATTTCAAATGTATATACATTTTCTCCTTAACTAGATTGTAAGTTCCTCAATCTAGGAACTTGTGTTTTCTACTTTTCTGTTTCCCACAGCAACCAGCACTGAGTTTATGCATAATAGAGAATAAATACTTGTTGAATTAAATTTTCTTTATCCCTTCTTAACTTAGATGAAATCCCTGGGATCAGAAACTTACGGTGGGAAAGGGGAAAATTACAGTATTGATTACACAGTCACATGATTAACTGAATAGGTACTATATACATCTTATGGAATGATTTCCTGCTTATATTTATTTTTAAAAATTCTATGAAAAAGTTTAAGAAGCATTATTGTACATGTACATTTTCCTACATATAATGTAAATAAATAAATGTTTGAGGGCCCCAGCCTCATTATATGAGGATACCATTATCTTTGTTTAGTTATTTAAATTTAAAACATATTTTTATCTACATTATTTCACTTAGTCCTTAGAACAATCCTGTGAGGTCGGTGTTATTATACCCATTTTAAAGATTAGTGAAATCAAGATGTCAGCTGGGCAAAAGATAAAATAATAATAATAAAAAAATTGGAATACTAAGGCTTGGGGAAATTAGGTTGTCCAAAGTCTCATAGCTAGTAAGAGATAGAGGAGAAATTCCAAACCCAAGTCTTCCAACCCCAATTCAGTTCTTTCCTCTAGATAAGACTTATCAACTTTGGCTTCAACTTAGGAGCCTCTGGGGAACTTTAAAAGCTTAGTGACACCTTTTGTAACAATCTGGATGGAACTGGAGTCCATTCTTCTAAGTGAAGTATCACAAGAATGGAAAAACAAACACCACACGTACTCACTATTAAACTGGAACTAGACGATAGACACTTATATGCACATATGGAAGCAAAACTCAACAGAAATCAAGCAGGTGTGGGGGCGGGGAAGGGGTTGGGTAAATTCACACCTGATGGGTACAGTGCACACTATTTGGGTGATGGGCATACTTATAACATTGACTCAAACTGTACAAAAGCAAGACATGTAACCAAAACGTTTGTACCCCTGTAATAGTCTGAAATAAAAAAAAAACTCAGTGGCTATAATAGCATTCTAGACCAATTTTATTAGAATCTCTAGGGTGGGACTTAAACATCAGTAGTTCTTAAAGCTCCCCAGATGATTCCAATGTGCAATCAAGACTGAGAAACACAGCTCCATGTAAAGCAATATTTCTTAATCTTGACCACTTAGAATCACCAGATTGCTGCTGAAGTTCCCCGTCTACACCAAGCCAATTAAATCAGAATCTCTGGAGGGTGAGATCTGGGCATGGATATTTTCTAAAAGTTCCCCTAGGTTATTCTAATGTGCAGCCAAAGTAGAGAATCGTTGCTGAAAGTTTAAAGAATAGTTGCCTCTTAAGGCTAAAATATTATTTTTTAAATAGTAAATAATTGTTAGTCTAGCTGGATACAAATATGTACACACACACACATACATAATGTCTCACAACTATACCATTTCTTTGAAGTTTCTACCATCTGCAATTCTAAGTGAATTGGCTCACCAGGATTCCTGCCAAATTCTGTTTTTTGTTTTTTTTTTTATTTAGTCAATTCTGACCTTTACAAATTCTGAATTAAAAGTGGAGTCATCTGTATAGTTACCATATAGCAAAGGATTTGCTGAATATCTGGTAGATAGCTTATAAAAGTCTTCTAGAAATTGTCATAAAGAAATTGAATTTTGCATGTGTTCATTGGATTTTTTAAAATTTATTCTGTTTAGAACCTTCAGGATTTGTAAATCTGACTTCATTTTCCCTTCATGTCTTGAGCAAAATAAACATCTTCTACTATTCTGTGTTGCTGCTGACCCTATATACAGTGCTGGGTAAGTAAATTAGTAAACTTGAGATTGTGGAGAATTCTGCCAAATAATATCTTGAGAATTTTGACGATAGAATAATTTGGAATCTTGAGGGTATGACAAATGGCACAAGGATCCTTCATAAGGGGACATGGCTTTGGGAAATGAAGTTCTTTCCTAACATGTTTAAAGAACATTTAGTTGACACCATGTTAACTTAAGGGTGCTAAGAAGACTGTTAAAGAATTAGTATTTATGTAGAAACCTAATAGAAGATAGAAGTTCAGCTTGAATGCTACCTCCTCAGAGCAACCTTCTTTGACTGCCGTAAAGTTTTATCCTGTATTTAATCACACTTTGTTTTCCATTATTACCTTTATTATAATTTATAATTATCTTCTGTATTTATTATCTATTTCTTCATTAAAACATCCATTGTTAGCAGGGCAAGGTGGCATACACCTGTATTGGGCAACTAAGGCCAGAGTATTGCTTGAGCCCAGGAGTTTGAGTCCAACCTGGGCAACATAGCAAGACCCTAGTCTCAGAAAAAAAAAAAATCCATTGGCATTTTGTCTGTCTTATTCACCTCTATGTCTAGCACTAAACAAAGGCTTAGTATGTAGTTCATTGAATATTTACTAATGTGTGGCTCTTAGAAACTCAGCTCAAAAAAAGAGAGAAACCAAGATGAGCAATAAGTTCAAGCACATCTTAATTCTTCTGTTGTATTAATTATCATACCCAATATGATCATGTGCCACATAAAGGCATTTTGGTCAATGACAGACCGCATATACAACAGGGGTCCCATAAGATTACAGTGGAGCTGGATGTGTGCAGTTGGCTATACCATCTAGGTTTGTGTAAGTATACTCTATGATGTTCACACAAGGACAAAGTCATCTAATGACACATTTCTCAGAAAGTATCCCCATCGTTAAGTGATGCATGACTGTACTTATAGTCCCTTAGCCACTTATGGAAGTGGAAATCATTACAAGTCTCTTTTAGGCTTTTCTGCTCATGTTTCTTAGTGAATAAAAGTCAATTCGTAGTAGATTAACCTATTTGTTGCCTAGTCTTTGTCTTGTACTTTTATTCTTCCTTTGCACTTTGCTCATTAGTAACTCCCACCAGAGAACAAGTTAAAAATATGACACTTTACAATTCTGTGTAGGCTATGGCAGATCCCCTTTGGAGGCAGATTCTCTTGTGAGAAGATAAATTGAAGCTGTTTTTGACACTTGTCTTACACTAGGAGGCAAAGCAAGTGATTTGGATCCTGAGCTGTAAAAAACAAAACAAAACAAAAAACATTAAGAGGGCAGAAGTTACTTGATTTTAAAAGTTGAAACCTGGAGGGAAAACACTTTTTTAGACTAATATGTCTTTAATCGAGTTTATATAATGTAAATCTGAGAAAATTGCCTATGATTTCTTATAGCTAAACCCTACTCTTGCCAGCAAACCATGGTATTTGCATTTTGAGAAGGGAAGTCTGACTGTCCTTTATCACTCTTGACAAACACTTGACACTTTTACAGAAACCTGCACACTGAGCAGAGGTGGTAAATGAGGAGAAAAAATAGAAAGTGATTATGTAGTTGATGTACAAAGTAATGACTGTGGGTCATCAAGAGAAGGTTAAAATACATTTGTTATTTGCTCTGAACTTTTCAGAGAAAAAAATAAAAAAAGTAAAAAAGTAAAAAAAAAAATACATTCATTATATTAATAAGAAAGAGGGCTGGGTGCGGTGGCTCACACCTGTAATCCTAGCACTCTGGGAGGGCAAGGCGGGCAGATCACTCAAGGTCAGGAGTTTGAAACCAGCCTGAGCAAGAGCGAGACCCCATCTCTACTAAAAAAAATAGAAAGAAATTAATTGGCCAACTAAAAATATATACAAAAAAAAAAAAAATTAGCCAGGCATGGTGGTATAAGCCTGTAGTCCCAGCTACTTGGGAGGCTGAGGCAGAAGGATCGCTTGTGCCCAGGAATGTGAAGTTGCTGTGAGGTAGGCTGACGCCACGGCACTCACTCTAGCCCGGGCAACAGAGCAAGACTCTGTCTCAAAAAAAAAAAGAAAGAGAAGTACTTGAGTGCATTTTAGAAAGATTTCTATCAAAAAGTAGTTGAAGTTTTATTGCTTTAAAGAGTCATTTGGAAAATATCAGTCATCTGGAAAATTAACTTCTGTGGAATACCTCTTTGCTTCTTAAAGGAAATGTTAATACATTACATTGAGGTTGTTACTGCAACAGAATCTTAAAAATGTAATGTGCTCCCATTTGTTTTTAGAATCTATAAGTTACATATCTATTTCAGGCATAGTGTGTATTAAGATGATTTTATAATTCAGAAAAATATGGAGCAAAGGAGCAAATAATTGGTTAGCTAGGATATCAGGTACAATATAGAGGTTAGCAAAGAAAAGCTATGAAATAAAATGCTTATGAAATAAATATGAAATAAAATAAGAATTTTAAATAAAATAAAATAAGAATTTTATTTCATATAAATAATATGAAATATGACTTCATTATCTGCCATGGGCCTCATATCACTTCATTATTCTTATAAATGTATCTCATGATGTCATAGTGTCATAGTTATTTAATCTTCTCCTTTTCTGTCCATTGCCTCTTTTAGGACCATGGTTTTTTGGTGAAATCATTGATGGTAAATTGGGTTGCTGCTTTTCCTTCGGGATATTTGTTAATGGACATTTCCTACAAGGTGGCCTAACATTTATAGCTGGAATTCTCCAGGTAAGAAGTCAGAAATGCAACTTAAGAACATCTTGGCCTTGTTGGACTAGTTGCATAACAGTTATGAATTAAATCCAAAATCCCAAAGTAAATAACATAGATCATCTTTTCTTCTTTATTTAAAGAGCAGTCTTTTTTTTTTTTTTTTTTTTTTTGGACAGAGTCTCACTGTGTTGCCCAGGCGAGAGTGCCATGGCGTCAGCCTAGCTCACAGCAACCTCAAATTCCTGGGCTCAGGCGATCCTCCTGCGTAGCTGGGACTACAGACATGCGCCACCATGCCCAGCTAATTTTTTCTGTATATTTTTAGTTGTCCAATTAATTTCTTTCTATTATTAGTAGATATGGGGTCTTGCTCTTGCTCAGGCTGGATCTGAACTCCTGACCTTGAGCAATCCTCCCTCGCCTCGGCCTCCCAGAGTGCTAGGATTATAGGTGTGAGCCACTGGGCCCAGCCCCCATGTGGTCTTTTTAAAACCTTAATCAGCTCACTCACTTCTCAGCTTGAAACCTTTTAAGCAGAGCAGAGTAATGATCTGTGTCCTGCTGACTGCCCCAGTTTCCACCTTGGCTTATCTTGCTCTGGACACATTGCCTTAAAGAGGCCAAGACTTATCCCACCTCTCGGCTTTTCATTTGTTCTTTCTGCCTGGAATGCACTTCCTCCACTGACTCATTTCTGTCCTTCTGGCCTCTCAGAGCCTATCTCCCTGTTACCGTCTCATGATGCAGTTATTTCTTTCATTGAACTAATCACAATCTGTAATTATCTTTTTTGTTTATTTTTTCGGTCTTTCTTCTCCCTGTTAGAATGTAAACTCTGTGATGGCTCTTTTCTGACTTGTTCACCAGTGTGTTTCTAACTTAGAGCCTAGGACAGTGCCTGTCACACAATAGGTGCTCATTAAATATTTATTGAATGAATACAGCAGATTTACTTGGATTATAACTTAAGCTTTCTCATTTATATTCTGGTACTTATCATGTTACCTCAAACAAAAATATAAAGATAAGGAAGAAAAGTATTGATAAACAATCCCCCCAACCCCACCAAAAAAAAAAAAAAGAGTATATATGTGTGTGTGTATATATAGGTGTGTATGTATACATTTATTCAATTTATTCAATTCAATTCCAACTTAAACACTGTTGAGTATTTGCTGGGTATATGATACTGATGGGGCTTCAACATAAATTAAATGATAACTGCCTCTAAGATGAACAAAAAAAGGACACGGGCAAATACACAACTAACTAAAGTCAACTGTTGTGTTATAAGCAAGTGTGACTGAAGCATAAAGAATCAGACAGCTAACCCCAAGACAGAAAGCAACATATTCTTAGAAGCCATCAATCATGTGTTCATGAGACCCGACCCCTCCACAGGCTTGGTGGTAAACTAAAGATTCTGTTCTCATTTTTCCAGCTGGCATTTTTTAACATCCCCTTGATGGCTTACCTGTGTTGGAGCTTGTTGCATCGGTGCTTTGGTCACAACTTCAGGTCTCATCTCCGTCAAGGCAAATACTTGAAAATTATACCTGTTCACCTGCTTATGCTACTGCTGTACATCTGGCAGGTGCATTCCTGCTACTTTCTTTATGTGACATATGGCACCATAGCTTTTTTATTTTCCCCTTTGCGGACCTGGTTGACACTGTTGACACCTATTCTCATTCATCGTGCATGGACACTGAACTCCACCAAGTTTGGAAACTTCATGGTGCAGTCGAAAACCACCTGAGCTCCTGAAGTCTATGTTTCACCACTGGCAGCTGGGCTGGAGGCCAGCCTCTGCATCTGTAGCCCAGGCCCCTGCCCAAGTAGCAGGTAGAAGGCCACTATTGGAGGGTGAGCTTCAGGGAGCTGCTGCTCCTTGGATGCCTGGATGTTGGAGGGATTAACCACTACTGATTCCTGCAAAATGGACTGCAGAAAAGTCTTTAAATAATGCCTTGGTTTTTTTCCTTCCCTAAGGAGGCAAAGGGTTGAATTTCCTTTGTGAAGAGAAAGCCCTAATCTAGGAGATCCACGGGCTAGGGGTTGGGGGTGTATGTATGGGAATATCTGAGGCCCAGTGTGCTTTTTAGTGTAACCCCATGTAAAGCACCTAGCGCCCTGCCTGGAACTCAGTGGCTGTCAAAGGGTGCAATTTTAGGGACAAGGAACCTGTGTGGACTTGCATCTGACCCTGACTAACCTGTGAGATATTAGTTCCCAGGTATGTTTTCCCACAGGGTTATGGGCTCTCTGCTTCCTTAGTCGAGGGTGTTTTCAACTAATCAAATAAACGAATGAACAACGAATAATAAATATCACGGACCTGAACCTTGTATGCTTGGCTGAGCCTCTGGGGCGAGAAGAGGCGTGGCCCGGCCTCTGAGAATGGGACAGGTGGTGCTGGGCCTCCGGGGGCAGGGCTTCCGGGGAAGGGAGGGGCGTGGCCGGATCTCGGGGGCTGGGTGGGACGGCTTGTTGCCGGAAACGAACCCCAGTCTGTGGGGCCCGGAAGTGGAGCAGCTGTCGCTGTGCGGCTCTGAAAGCGACGGTTGGTGGCATCAGTCTGCGAGCTCGGGCGAGCGACTGAGATGGCGAGCCTGGCTCCTCCTTTGGAGCAACTTCATCGCTTGGCAGTGGAGCTGCGGCTGCTCCTGCCTCGCGTGCGGGGTGAGCTGACGCAGCTGGGACGGGCGACGGCCGGGGCGGGCTGGGGCACCAGCAGGGAACTGGGGGCTCGGAGGAGGCGGCTCCGCTTACCTCAGCTTTTCTTTTTGCTACCTTTCGGCCCCCCCACGCCACACCCACAAGTTGGCGAAGCCTTGGCGACCACCGAGGAATTTCATCGAGAGGTGTTTTGGAGAAGACTCAGTGAGTGCCTCTCCCGTCGGGGGTCCCCATCCCTCACCTCTACCTGCGTCCCTATGCCTTTCTCTCTCCTCCTCCCCCTCATGGCGGTGACTGCCCCTCCCCCACCGCATTCTCTCTGGGGTACCTCACCTTACCCATTGTCAGCACTCGAGGAGTTAAAATATGAGTGCATTGCTATTTGGAGATGTTTTTGAGACGTCTCGGCGGGGCAGGGTGGAGAGAGAACGCATTATCTTCCAAGTCCATGCAGCAGCTGCAGCCTCAGCCTTTTGGCATTAACATATTGGCACCTGCCTCCTCCTCTGCCACCCCTCAGATGAGGCAGCTGTGAAAGTGTCAACGGAGGCCACGGCTCTGACCACAGTCTTCTCTCGACTTCCACTGCCGTCTCCACAGGTGGGCTTCACTTTACTGGAATCCTTGTACGGCCTAGTTATTCCTTAGGATCCTCTTTTTCTTTCCACATTTTACACTTATGCCAGGAGATTTATTTTTCTCATCTGTCAAATGAGATTACAGTTCTTACCTGAGAGGATTGTTGTGAAGACAAAATTGCCAAGTGCACTTACTCGCACAGAGCAGGCAGGTTTTCTAAATATTGGTTCAATCTGAAGTTCACCCTGGTTATCTCCTTTCTGATCATTTTTTTAAAGCACTTGTTATTTGTAGGTGTTTTCATATACATGATGCCCCTCTGACAGATGAGGAAGCAGGTTAAGAGGCTCAGGTTAAGATTAAAAAGCAGTGGAGCTAGAACTTAAATTAAGGTCTATCTGGTGTCTAAGCTACTCCTTCCTATTCCATTATACTTCATAATACCCTTTTATATTGCATTACTTTTTATTTTTATATTAATCAGTGACATATATAGATAGTATAAAATTCAAAAGATATCAAAGTTAAGTGTGCTAAAATGTTTATATTTTTCCACTCCAGTTCCTTATTTTTGTCTCCCCTCCCCAATTACTTTCTTTCTTTCTTTCTTTTTTTTTTTTTTGATACAGAGTCTCCCTCTGTTGCCCTGGCTAGAGGCAAGAGTGCAGTGGCATCATCCTAGCTCACTCTGTTGCTCAGGCTGGTTTCGACTCCTGACGTTGAACGATCCACCTGCCTCAGCCTCCCAGGGTGCTAGGATTACAGGCGTGAGCCACCGTGCCTGGCCTATTTTTACATGTTTAAATATATTTGAATATATATTTATATATCTATATTTCAATAAATCAAACCTCAAACTCCTGGGCTCAAGTAATCCTCCTGCCTCTTCCTCTTGGGTAGCTGGGATTACAGGCATGTACCACCACACCTGGATAAGTTTTCTATTTTTTGTAGAGACAGGGATCTTGCTCTTGCTCAGGCTGCTCTCGAACTCTTGAGGTGAAGCAATCCTCTCGCCTCGGCCTCCCACAGTGCTAGGATTACAGGCATGAGCCACTGCAGCTGGCCCCCCAATTCCTTTTTTATCATTCCATATGTAGTCTATATACACACACACATTCATGTACATTTATTAATGTGTGTATATGTCTGCTCATTTTTACACAAATGATAAGATACCATGAACACTGTTCTGGACCTTTCTTTTTTAAAAAATTAACAATATGACTTGGAAATCAGTTCTTAGCAGCACATACAAAGTTGCTCAGTTCTTTGTAATCACTGCATGGTTTTCAATAGAGTGGATATAAACTTAATTTAACCAATAGTCTGTGGACATTTGTTTCCAACTTGTAACTATTGTAAACAGTGCTGTGGTGAATTGCCTAATACAGTCTTTGTGTACTTGTGTATATCAATAGAAAAAATTCCCAGAAGTGAAGTTCCTAGAACAAAAAATGTATGCATTTTTAATCTTTATTGTAAAACTAATGAAAATAAACATATTTGCTGTGCTCAGGTATGCTCTATGCTGTTTTTCTAGAGCTGTGTATCCTTAATTTTAGAGTAAGATATATTTTAAGATTTCATTGCCTTATTTGATTTTCATAGTCAATAGTTTCAGTCTCTTTCTCAATCTATATATCTAGATGTTTTGAAATGATATAAATACAAATATCCTTTTGCTGCATACACCTACAATGTTAAATTCTCTCCCCCTATACACCTTAGAGATTTGATGAGGCAATGAGATGAATTGTATTAGAGTACTTTAAAAGATTTATGGAAAAAAGTATTTCGAAAAGAGTAGTAATATTACCTTATTTTTCTTACCTGCTGACTCCTTTGTTTCAAATACACTTAGGACTTGCTGCTAAAACTCATAGTGAATGAGATACCGTGAGGAATCAGAACTACTTTTCTGTACATGCTCAGGATAGTAGTTTCATTCATAAATGAAAAATTAGAAGTTTGATTTATTGAAATATAGATATATAAATATATATTCAAATATACTTATTTAAACATGTAAAAATAGGCCGGGCACTGTGGCTCACGCCTGTAATCCTAGCACCCTGGGAGGCTGAGGCAGGTGGATCGTTCAAGGCCAGGAGTCGAAACCAGCCTGAGCAAGAGCAAGACCCCCGTCTCTACTAAAAATAGAAACAAATTAATTGGCCAACTAAAAATATATAGA
>CAUYRT010106649.1:0-21229 GCA_963574885.1 Lepilemur ruficaudatus
GTCCACTTAGGTGTGGATCAGTGAAACCAATTTGCTGGTGAGTACATGTGGTGCTTGTTTATCCATTCTTGGGATACTTCACTTAGTAGAATGGGTTTCAGCTCTATCCAGGAAAATACAAGAGGTGCTATATCACCATTGTTTCTTATAGATGAATAGTACTCCATGGTATACATATACCACAATTCATTAATCCACTGATGTACTGATGGGCACTTGGGTTGTTTCCACCAAATGTTCAGTTTTCAACAAAAAATCACAAACCATACCAAGAGATGAAAAGTATGGCTCATTCAAAAGAACCAAATAAATCAACTGAAACTCCCTGAGGGAGCCCAGGTGTCTGACTTTATGGACAAAAACTTTAAAACAACTCTTTTGAAGTTGCTGAAATAGCTAAAGGAAGACATGAATAAAGTGAAGAAAACAATGTATGTACAAAATTAGAATATCTCTAAAGAAAGAAATTATAAAAAGGAACCAAAATGAAATTCTGGACTTAAAAAGTACAGTAACTGAAATGAAAAGAGGGGGACAAAAGCAGATATGCGCAATCAGAAGAATCAACAAACTTGATACTTCTTTTTATATACTTCTTGAATCCTGTTTCCTTTTCTACTTCCTTAGTTCAAGCCTTCATGATTATAGGCAGCCTCTAAGTTGTTCTTATGTACCTCTTATTTTGCCTAATCTTACTAGAGTGATCTTTTTAAAAATCCAAATCTGATATTGTCACTGTTTTTAAAAATATTCAAGGCACCCTTATGGCTATAGAGTAAACTTCAGTTTCCTCATTTTAGCATTCCAAGATCTTACCTTTCTGGCTCCAGTCTACCACATTGCTTTATCTCACACTTGCTTCATATTCCACTCATACATTGTAACCATATATTCTAAGTTACAAAGCCACTTCCTGGAAAAAGTTGAGCACATTTGGAAACCAAAATTAGTTTTCTGCAACTGGGATAAGATATTAGACTATATGGCATTGGTAGGCATTGAGAAAGACTATGTATAAAGTCTATTTTAGAAATGGACTCAATGATAAAAACAGCTTATATATCATCACTAATCCAGTAGCCAACATTAGCATTACTGTAATTAGATACTATAATATTGTATCTAATATAATGAAACATCAAGTATAACGTAACATTACATATAATGTGTACTAGTCCAAAATGTTTGACTTGAATCCATTGACCCTTCAGGTATAACCTCCACTCTGCAGAAAATGCAGGCTTAGAGGAACGAATTCAAGGACTTCTTGAGGAAGGAACCATTCAAATCCAAAAATTTTCTACTTCAAGTGGCCTGATTTCTGCAATACAGACTTTAACCTTTAAAATTTTTTCTTAAGTTTCATATTTACTTACTTATTTTGATACAAGGTCTCACTCTGTCACCCATGCTAGAGTGCAGTGGCCCAGTCATAGCCCACTGTAACATCAAACTCTTGGGCTCAAGTGATCCTCTGTCTCAGTCTACCGAGTAGCTGGGATTACAGGCATGCACCACTATGCCCAGAGAATTATTTTGTTGCCCAGGCTGGTCTCAAAAACCAGGCTTCAAGTGATCCTCCTGCCTCATCCTCCCAAAGTGCTGGGATTACAGGCCTGAGCTGCTTAAGTATCATATTTAAAAAGACTTAAGGGATATAAGAAGATGCAATGTGTGATCCTAGATTGGATACTGATTTGGGAATACTGGTTGTAGAAAAATATAATTTGGTCAACAGAATGTTTGATTGTAGTTAGGTATTAGATGAGAGGAAATTTTCCTGAAATGATATCACTGACTTGGGAAAGCCAGCTTTCCCAAGATAAAAAGATATTTGTAGGCTGACAGAAAATTTGAATGTGATCTAGTAATTAAATGAGAGGAAAATTTTGCTGAAATAGGTAGATATCGTTAATTGATAAAAGCAGATTAATAAACTGTTCTCATTTTGAAAAAACACACACAAAAGGATATGCACTAAAATATTAACATTCATAGTGGGAATGTGATGTCTTTATTGTTTATTTTAGTTTCTCTTTTCTGTTTTTCTCCAAGGCATATTGTACTGATTATTTAATAAACTTTTACATAAAAAACGTAGAAGATTGATGTATATATTTGGGGTATACCTATGAATCAAGAAATACATGAAATTATGGTTACCAAAAGTTAATCACAGTTTTGTCAGGAGTTCAGGGGATTTTTTTCTCCCTAATACTTTATTATTTGAATACATTAAAATGAGTTGTATTATATAGCTACATAAGGAGATCAGAAAACTATTTTCCTTCAGGGGTGCAGATATGTCTGTTGTAATAGATAAGTCACAAAAAGGGACTGTAACAGAAAACAGTTTTTCTTTTATTGTTTTTTGTCTGGTTAATTTGGGTGCAATATCCACCCAAAAAAATTGCAGGTGACTCCTTCATCAGAAAAAGGGCATTATCATTTGAATAAGGAAAGTGGGAGAGGCTGTGAAATTATTTTATAAATTATCAAGTCTTAGAGTTGGTGTGGTAGTGTACACCTGTGATCTTAAGTAATTGGAAGGCTCAAGCAGATTGCTTAAGCCCAGGAGTTCAAGGCTACAGCGTAATATAATTGCCTACGAATAGACACTGCACTCCAGCCTGTACAACATAGTGAGTCCTCCTTCATTTCTTTAAAAAAAAAAAAAAAAAAACCCTGAAGTAGCACCTTTAATAATCATTGTTTTTGTTCCCAACTACATTGTTAATTTATTGAGGACAGGGACTTTAAACTTCATTATATTGCTGCTGTTCTTGTGTTTCACTTTTGATTGATTTTTAAATAAAACCTTATCTTTGAGTCAGTCTGAAACAACTTTGTTCATTTCTATCCTCTTCTGTGCCTGAAGTACCCCAAGGCAGCTGTGTTGTACCAGTGCTTTTGGACTTGGGGAGTCAGAAGTTTTAACTTTTACACGGGATTCTGTAACTTGGGCTGCACTATTCTATAAAATGAGAAAAAGCATACCATTTTCACAGGTTTGTTGTAAAGCTAAATTAGATGCCTGTAAAAAGATCTATCACGATCCCTCGCACACTATGCACCTTCATTAAACTCCAGGTGAATTTAGTCAGAATGTTAAGTGCTCATTTTCAAACAAGATTTGATCATGAAAAGTGAGCAGAGGATTTCTTGCTTTAGCACCAATACTCTTTGGAGTCGTAGCTAGGCTCAACAGGTGGTACACAGCCCGCGCTCATGGCCGCCAGTCCTGCTTCCAGTCCCACCTGCAGTCCCATAGTTGCTGCCTATCCAAGCCCAGACACTGACCGCAGCTCCACATCCAATTCCCAGCTTGCGCGCTTCGCGCAGGCTCACCGTTCTCAGGCGGGCAAAAGCCCAGGTGGAGCGCAGTGGAAAGGAAACCCCGCCTCACTGCCCGGTATTGGGCCAATGGGGACGCACGTCTTGGCCGCGGGCCTATGAGATGGGCTAGGAGGCGGGGCAGAGGCCGGAAGGAGCCACTCTCACGTGAGTAAGGGGGCGGGGAGGGCGGGGGCAGGGCGGCTGGGGAGGCCCAGGCGGCTGAGCCTCCGGGACTGCGAACGGCGGGCGGCGGAGGAGGAGACGGCGGGTCGGGTAGGGCCGCGTTTCCCTCCTCCTCTCTCCATTCTATCCATCAACCCCGGGGGCATTTTCCGACGGCTCTTGCAGGGAGCCAAGCTGTCTTCTCGTCTTGCGGGGCTGGGCCGGTGGGGCTGTCCTCTGCTCCCTCGACGGGCCGAGTTTTGAGGGGAGCCGTGATTGGGGGGGAGGGGGAGCTGCGACGGAGGGGAGAAGGCGCATGCGCAGGCTGGGACGCTCCGGCAGCCCCTGCCCAAACCGGTTCCCCCTGTCTGGGTAGGTGTCTGTCTTCCGAGTCCTGCATATTTGGCCGTCCGTCTGGCCCCCCAGCAAAGCCGGTTTGTGTCTTGACTTTCGTGTTTTGAGCTTGGTCCTATTTGCGAATTTGGCCGCTCCCTCCGCCTCAGTTTCTCCCCATCGCTCACAAGGCCTATTTCTGTTGCTTAGGCTGGCTTGGGCCTCAGGCTGGTTTGCTGGGCTGCGGCTAATTTGAAATACTTGCTTTCTTTCTGTGTCGCCCTGCCATCTCTTGTTGGTCTTTCTGTGTCATTTTCCCCGCCTGCAATTAGTGTCCCTGGCATCCCATTCTCCCCTTCTAGTTGAAGCATCCGCCTCAATACCTCGTTGCTGTGTCTTTTGATTTTTAGCAACCTTCAAGGTTTTGCGTGTTGAGCCAAAGGATAACCCCAGATTTCCAGGAGTTCGCTGTCCGTTGCCTGGTAGTACTTTTGTCCCTACTCTTCTAACATCCAGACTGTTTATCATCTGCTCCTGCTTTATACGCATCTCCATACCTATTGTTACTTCAGGATTCTTTTTCTTGGAAGCAAATGTCCTGAGAGACAGTGTTAAATGCTCATGCTGCTAGTGTTCCCGCTACCAGTGCTCCGTTAGTTTGAAATCATGATTCAACTTGAATTTGAGATCTTTGGACGTGTGTGTTTTTTTAAACAATGGGGAAAAAATGTCAGGGACAAGGTTTCACAATTTAATATTTTCATTCAAATCAATTCTTGTATTCGCATACTAGTAATAATTGGTGAGTGTGTGTGTTTCCACCTGTTTTGTTTATTTAGGAAGAAAAAAAACAATGGAGGGTGAATGGAACTATATTTGTTACATTAAACTGATGTTTGAAAAGGTTTTGGGAAAAAGCTTAAGTACCAAGGAAGTACACATCCAACTTTTTTTTTTTTTTAAGAAGGACCTGTTGCCTTAATTCCAGTCTGTATAGGGTGCTATTTAATAAACATTGAAAATTTTAAAGTAGAGCTTATTTATAAAAACTGAGAATGAATAGAGGAGAGAGATCTTTATAAGCTTCCTTTGTAGGCTTTAGTTTGTATAAGATTCGTACCCATGATTGATTTGTATGTGTTGGTAACATGTAAAATTCACATGTCACTGTAATACAAAGTATTAAACTCGTAAAGTTGAATTATTGCAATGTTGTGGTACACTTTTCATTCAGTTTTGTAATTCAGTTTACAGTTAACTCATTGGCATTAATGAGACATACATTTGTCTGGAAAGTTAACCCATCAGCTGTATGTATTTTGGCATTTTTTGCATAGTATTTTGTTAGCAGTTTACAGGGACTGTAAAAAGTGAAGGCACCTGTTTCCTATCTTTGCTGCATATTGAGAGAAGTAAATTCCCATTATATCTAAGTTATTTACATGAGGGGACTGATTTTCCACACAATATTACAACTTTACAGCCTAGTTTCTTTTAAAGAAGTCATTGTCTTTTATTCAGTGTGCTTCCAGTTAAAGAAAAACCTCTGAAGGTCTGATCATTTCCCAGTAATTGTTTTAACAAGTAACATTCGAATACAGGCTTTAAAAAATAATTAGTTTAAATCAGTGCTACTGTTGAGTATCTTTATAAAAACAGTGGTGTGCTAGGTTTCTGACATAGGCTGCCCATAATGTTATCTTTGTAATTTTCAGTAAAATCAGATATCATTAGACTTCTCAAGCATGTGGAATAAATGAATACACCATTCTTAAATGATCTTTCTTGATAATATACTTTCAGGGATTATTTCTGTAGCTAGTTAAATCTTTTTTGGAGATAGAACTGAAATATTTTTAAAGTGTTAATGTATGTAAAGCAGGGTTTCTGACGTTCTGGTGCTGTGTATGTAATTGCTTTGTTGTTCATAGTTAGATCCTGAGGAAAGAAAATCCAAGGCTAAGGACTTGATGCTTATGGATAGACCTCAAAAACAAAACCAAACCACTGTATCAGCTGCTGCTTTTTTAGCATAAACTGATTACCTAGTCATCCCCATCATCCCTACCCCTTTCAGTTTTGTTGATCCTGAGATGATGATTCTTCAGAAAACTTGTAAGTCAAAAACAGTATTGAATAGACATTTAAACTTGATGATATAAAGACTCATGTTGACCCTAATAGCCTGTTTCTCTTCATGTGCAAAGACTGACCAAATATGGAAGTGTGCAAGTCATGAACATGTTAGTTTATAGAATTTGGACTGGAAATTTCCCTTCTCTTTCCAAGTCCACTATAATATTCTGAGCTAGTCATCAGTGAGAATTTGTTGAAAATTATTCCTTCTAGTAGGGTAGAGCTCTGTAAGGCCTAACTTTTCCCTCCCAAATTTTTCTGACCACTAAAGAGTAAAATAAAGCCCCAAAACTTTTTAAAGTTCATATTGGACATTAAATAATATATCCCATCTTGGCTGTAAAACATGAGAAATATATCTTCTTAATTGTATGGCTCTGCTGCCATATGTGGGGGTTTGCATCTCTCCAAGAGATCATGCATAGTTATGTATTTCTAGTTAAAGTTAGCAGCGTTTGTCCTATAAACCACTACTCTTTGGAATCTGTAAATATTTGTGGCAATAAACTTCTCCATATTCAAATCTGACATTTCTTAAGGTGCATTAACAAATGCATTTCTGTGGTAAGTTTAGCATAATATTAACTCAAAGCTTAATAGTAATTTGACTGTTTTAAGACTTTTTCTTTCCCATTTTTCCTTTTACATTTTGGTAATTATAACCAACAGTCTATGATTATAATCTTGTTTTCCCTTTTCTGAGAATGACCTTTGTATCAGTTAAAAGAATTGATACACAGAATCTTTCCTTGGGAACATACATTAAATATCAAGGGTAATAAGAGACAGTGTTCAAGGCCAAATTGGGCATTTGCGTAATACTAATGGAAAGTGCTATGTGTTAATCATTTTAATATTTTTACCATTGAGGCAATAAACTCTTGTGCCCTTGAAGGTATCCTGATAAACTGAGTGTAGGAATATGTCTCATAAATCTCATGCGGACACATGATTTTCTGTGACTAGACCTCTGATATATCTGCAGAAGAGAAGTGGTTATATCCTTATTGTAGTTACCTGTTGAATTCCCTGAGAATTCAGAAAAAATCTGATTTCTGTCTAACCTTAAAAGCATGTATTAAAAATTCTCCTCTAGCAAAAGAGTTTTTTTTTTTGTTTTTTTTAGTTTATTGTCTTTGGTTATAAGAAAAGATCTTTTCAGATAGGTTTAAAAACATTCGTGGAACTTAATTAAAATATTTGTAAATTTTATATCTTTTTACATAGTACCTATTACAGTGGTGTGAATGAAGCGCTCAGTAAATGCTTATTGACTGCTCATCCCTTACTGGACACACTTGTCCAATATGACTGTGTGTATAGCTATGGACCAGGGCCTTCTCATATCAGAAGGTGCAGAAAACACCTGTGTCTTCTACCAAAAATTTGTGGTTTGCCTACTCATTCCTTTGAAAATCAAACAGGTCATAGAAAAGAGAAATTGTGTTTACTGCATTTACCTTATAAGGGCTTTGGTCATTTATTGAATGATTTGCTTGCTTGGCATTAAATTCACATAGATTTAGTAGAAGTGAGTAATGTAAGCATTTCTGATCGAAGTGTAGACAAGTGGATATTCTAAATGAAATAGATTCATTTTCTAATTGTGAGTGAGAAGGAACTATATTAACTAATTTGCTAAAAGATGGAAAGATCTTTGAACAACTCTGCATTGCTTAAAAGTATGCTCATCTTTATTTTTATAAAATGCTAATTATACTTTAGAAATCTGTTCAGAAAAAGTAAAGACAAAGTTTTTTTTTTTATCTATAATAACAAAGTCAGATATATAATCAAATCTGACCTTGTGAATGAGTAGTACATTCACGTTAAGCTAACTTTCCCTGTGTTCCCAGGGGTAGTTTCTGTTGTGGCAATGGCGTCCAAATAACAATTCAGATATTTAGTTTCAGAGGTACTGTGTTGAAGTGGCATAAAGCCAGAATATCTAGAATTCTGGAAAATACAGTGTTATTTTCCTGAATTATATACAGAAACGTGGAAAAACCATTTACAAGGTTTTACTTTTTCAGGTGTTAATATTATTGCATTCAAATAATCAACACAGAGTTAAATGAGTTATTTTATATGCATTTCATCCCCTCTTTTTACCTCTTGTACCTTTCATTAGACATCAAGGTATAGGGGAGATATGAAAGACATTAATGTCCCAAGTCTTGCACTTAATATATGATGGAAGATAAACTACTTAATCACTCTGAGACCCAGTTTATTCATTTGTAGAAATTTAGCTACTTGTGCCTACCTCATGAAATTGTGCTAGAAACACCTGATGTTGTTTTTCCCCCTTTCCTGGATACTCACACAGGAAGAAAGAGTTCAGTCCCCTCATTTTACATAACTGAAGCTACAACATTGTCCAAGTCAAATCAAAAAAGGACCCAGGAGTTCAATTTTCAGGCTTTTTCTTTTCTGTTGAAGTATTAATGATACTGGATTGTTAAATTTAAAAACACATCTGACAAAACTTGATTACTGGCTGGATACAGTGGCTCACAGGGATAATCCTATCACTTTGGGAGCCCAAGGTAGGAGAGTCACTTGACATAGGAGTTCCAGACTAGCCCGAGCAACATAGCAATACCCCATCTCTACAAAAAAATAGAAAAATTAGACAGGTATGGTGGCATGTGCCTGTAGTCCCAGCCTCTTGGGAGGCTGAGGCAGGAGGATTGCTGGAACCCAGGAGTTTGAGCTGAGATGACATGATGCCACCTCATTCTAGCCCAGTGAACAGAGCAGGACCCTGTCTAATAAAAAAAAAGGGGGGTTGATTGCTCATGAGAAAAGTGAGAAATAATTTTGAAAACATTGGCTCTTTATACTATTTGCTGTATTGATTTTGTGAATTTATCCAAAGATCCTATAAAATTACAATCAGACTTTAAAAACTTACCAAAGGATGAATGGATAAACAAAATATATTATGCATACAGTGGAGTATTATTCAGCCTTAACAAGGAGGGAAATTCTGACAACATGAATAAACCTTGAAGACCTGCTAAATGAAATAAGGCAGTTACAAAAGAACAAATGTTGTATGATTCCACTTCTTATATGAGGTACCTAGAGTAGTCAAATTCATAGAGACAGAAAGAAAGTAGAATGGTAGTTGCCAGGGTTGAGGGGTGGGGGAGGATGAAAAGTTAAATGTTAATGGGCACAGAGTGTCAGTTGGGGAAAAAAGAAGTTCCAGAGATGGCTGATGGTGATGGTTTCACAACGGTGTGAATGTTGTGACACAGAACTGTATACTTAAAAATGGCTAAAATGGTAATATTGTGTATCTTTAACCACAATACAAAAAGATTACAACTTGTAAAAAAATTTTTTTTAACTTTTATTTTGTCTTTCAAATTCCTATATTCCTTTAATTCGGTTATCTTTTTTTTTAGTTCACCCACAATTGAACTAAAAATCACTTAATAGTTTGAAGAAATAAATTGTCACAGGCATGGTAGGTTAAAATTTGCCTAACAGTGAGTTTTAGATAAGCTGGTTTTTCTTGCCTTTAGGTGCAAGTAGCCCCAAGATGATTAAGTTTTGTTTTTTGGGGGTTTGGGTTTTTTAAGCTAAGCTGAAATTAATCAGAAAGTTTAAATTACTATGGTTTTCTTAGCTCACTAAAATAATTCAAAGAAACAGCCACCGAATTGAGAGTCAGACTTAAAACAAAGACCTTTATTGTTTAGCATTTAGTAGTGGTGGAAAGGAATTTATTTTTATAAAGAAGAAGGGATGGTATTCCATTGAGCTTTGTTAGATTTGTCCCACCCTTTCCAGGGATAGGCTGTGAGAAATTCATGTAAAAACCAGTGCAGGGAAACAAAGTTCAGAGCCAGGAAAAAAAGAAAAAAGTTGAGACTAATATAGCGTGATTTTTTTTTTTTCTAATAGCTTCTTTGTACTCTGCTTGTTTAATTTGAAAGAGTTACAAGCCCGCAGGAATTGGCCTGCTACAACATCTTTCAGACTTGATTCTTTTGCTACTTCCTGTCTTATTCTTTCTCTGAACAGAGAGTAATCTTACCAGATCTGTGTTTTAGAAGGATACAACTGGGAGCAGCATAGAGGATGGATTGGAATGGGGAGAAAATGGAGATAGGGACATCAAGGAGAGACATGAAATCCAGAAAAGGACAGAGGCACCTAGATACCTGGGTTTGGAACAAGTTCTGCAATTTTCTCTGTGAACTTAAGCAAGTTATCAACCTGCCTAAGCCTCAGTTTGTCTGTCATATGAAGTTAATACCCACCTGGCAAGGTTAGTGTGAAGATTAATAATAATGCGTGTAAAACTTTTTAGTACCATATTGGGCGTATAATTGGCACTCAAGAACTAATAAGTATTACTTTCTCTTCAGATTTAGCAAGATGATTTAAGCATCCCTCTTAAGACTCCCTAAAGCTGTTCTCATTTGCTCACTGGTTTGGGAGGGAAGTGATGAGAGTGTTTGGTCCAGAGGGTTCAAAGATTGTTTTGTGACTGAGTGTTCTTTAAATTGTTTTTGGTCGTGACAGTTGGGGACTTGAAGAGTCAGACACTCTCAAGGGTAGTTCTTTTTGAGTCTATTCAATATTCTAGTCATCATCTGTAGCCACATCCTTAATACATGCATGTAATGTGGCATATTTGTCATTTGTCCTCCTCACATTACTTAGATCCTAGCAGTTAAACACTGAAGTATATTCAACCAACGAAATTTATTAAACACTGCCACTAAGCAAGAATATGAAATCAATATGAATAAAACATAAAATCCCTGTCCACAAGTAATTCTGGGGACTGTGTTTGTACCCATTGTGTTCCCAGCATTTGACATGGTGGTTTATACTTAGTAATTGCTTCTGGAGTGAATGGATCAATCAGTATGGTAGAGTTGAAAAGAAGTGTTAATATTATTTTGCTGTGTGATGCATGCTATAAACCTGTGATAGAACTAAAAATCAAACAAAAAGCCTTAGGCATGCTAGAATAAAATGAACATTGCAGAAAGGGAAAGGGGGACGTTGAATACTTGATTGTATCACTAGATTCCTGTTGGGGCAGAAAGGCTAACTGGGGAAACAAAGACACATTCTCAGCTTAGCAAGCAGCATATGAAAAGACTTGAAAATGTAAAAATACATAACATGTTTGATGTGTTGTATAGTTTGATAGAAGGAGCTAAGACTAGAATGGTAGATTGGCTCCAGATTTTGTAGAACTAAGTGATATAAGGAGTTTGGATTTTATTCTGTTTTTAGTCAGAAGCAATTAGCAGTTTTGAAGAAGGTGGGGGTTGGAATATGTGATTAAATTTAAGTTTTAGAAATTATGGGGGCTAGATAATCAGTGACTTTAGTGGGGTCTAGAAAGGAAGACTTCTTCTGTTTTAGCCAAGTTGAAAGAGAATAAAATACAAGTTTGTAACATGGGGGTTGGTGAAGAAGGAATAGATTTGAGGTATATTTTGGAACTACAATCCATTAGAGTTCCAAGGGAGAATAAAAAAGGAGTCAAGGATTTATCTGTCTATCTGTCTTGGATCTGTGGTTGTTAATAGTGTAGAGAACCTAAGAAGAGTATGCTGACGTGAGGGGGTTACATAGTTTGGTTTTGAACACATGGAATTGGTTTTGAGATGACCGCGGGACACATATAGTAGAGCCCTGCAGTATATACCCATAATACCCTTTACATACCTCTATTATAACAAGCACTGTACTTTACTATAATTACTTGTTTATTAGTCTCTTTTTTCTACCGTTGTAAGACTGTCAAAAATAAGGAGTAACTTTTATTCCTCACCATAACAATATACACAGTGCCTGGCACATATCAGACACTGGATACTGAATTGGAAAAAAGGAAAACCTAACACTCAAAACCACATGGAATTCAAGAGAAAAGATAGAGCTTAGAGTATTATTAGCATGCAGTAAAAAGCTATAACTATGTTAGCTAATGAGATAGCCAGGGAAAAGAAGGACAAGAATGAAATTTTTTAAATAGGCGGAAGAAAAGGAACCCAAATGAAGACTAGAAAAAGAGGGAGAAAATGGAAGCAAAAAGGTAAGTTTCAGAATAAGGAAATGGGTGGCATTTTCATTTACTTCAGCTGGTAGGAGTAAGATAAGGACTGAAAGAATTCGTTGAGTTTTGCAAATTGTGTTATTGTTGGTTTTTAAAAAAGAGATTCAGTGAAGGTTGGTGAGAAGAAAGGGTCAGATTTTTGCAAGGGACTGTTCAGTGAGAGTAGGGAGTCCCATTGAAGTGGTAGTGGTGGAGGCAGTTAATACTACGCCTTTAAAAAGAATGTCTCAGGAAAACCAAGGAAATAAAGGTAAACCAAGCTCTGGACTGGTGTCTGGGCATTAGCACATTGTGCCTCTAGCATGTCAAGTTCAATTAAGAGTATCACCCATGCCTCTTTTATTAAGCTAGGTGGGTCACTTACGGGGAGGTGGTTTTTTTGTCTGCTAATTGCATGTTAGCAAATCCATGCCACTGCAAGTTCCCTGTTTATGTTACTACTCAGTATGATGTTAGTAGCTAGAAACAATACAAATATCAGATAGTACTCTGTCCAAAAAAAAAAAGTTCAAGCTTTTAAAAGGTAAACATTGGTTATCTATGAGCCGGTTGCTATGAAGGACTGTCAAAAGAGTCTTTGTCTTAGCCAGTTCATTCTATTTCACTCTCCATTAGCTGGATGTAGAGTGTTGCAGAGGAGATAGAGAATGAATGTGATTCTAGTCACCATATTGAGATGCATTTTATGTTATATTCTTTGCAGTATAAAATTGTCACTTATGGCACAGAGCGGTCAATTTGGGCAGAAAGTTGATAAAAGAATTTTGGTGTCATGAGACTAATTTTCAATAAAAATCTGGTGAACTTGTATATGTCTATAAGAATATTAGTGAAAGCAATGAAAGGGTAGATGATTGAAGACAAAGCATAATTGAACTTTTGGATGTGATGCAGGAGGCTGCATAAATGAACAAAATTATCTATCACGTCAAATGGCTTGACTTTATTAATAGAGATGTAGAGAAGGAAACATCCCTGAATGTGCACTCATCAGCCTGGCCCTGTTGGTAATTAGATGTAACAAGGGTCTAGGCTCATCACTTCTGTAAAAGAAAGAGACAAGCTGTGAGTGCCTACTAAATACCGGAGTGTTAATATGTACATTATCTTATTTAAAATGGGATAATAGTCTTTATTCTATCTTATAGAATTACTAGGATGAGAAAATGAAATAATGTATGCATTTTATTCCTTTGTATTATATGTAGATAAGGCAATTGTATTGAAAGTATTCCTTTGCATTTATTTAGATATAAACAAATTGCACTGTGAAATTAGAAAATCTGTTATTTATTTACCTCAATGTTTCCTAACTTGGATTACTTAATCAGTTAATATCTGTTAATTCAAATTGGAAGTTAGTTTTTGAAAAGCTATAATTATTGGGTGCTTATAATTTTCTATATGTATTATTAAATGCTTTATAAATACAGTCATTAGTAATTTTTACAATAGCTCTATTAGATAGTGTAACATTTTCTGTTATGGAAACTGAGGGTCGGTGTGACAAGCTCATGCTATTAGTAGGTAGTAGAACCAGTGTTCTAACTTGGGTTTTTCTTAACTCCTAATTGTGTGTTTCACCATCACAAATATGACTGCTGTTCTTATTGTCAATTTATAAAAGGTGGTCTTACCTTTTTGTTGAGTGGCTCTTGCTCTTTTCCATCTTTATTTGCCATTTACCCTACTTTAATAAATAGTTGAGCACCTACTATGTGCCAGGCATTGTTCCAGGTGCTAGGGGTATAGCAGTTACTCAAACACAAAAATTCCTGCCCTCGTGAAGCTTAGGTTCTAGTTTACATGATACTTAAAAACAAATTACTAAAATGTAAAAGTATGTCAAGTGATTATGGGTGCTATGGAGAAAGGTAGGAAGGAGGATGGCAGTGGGGGTGGAATTTTGTATTTTATTGTCCATGGGAATTAGAATTACAGTGTGAAGGATGAAGAATTAGAGTAGGGGACTTTCTGTGGTAACTGACATAAGTAGAGATTAAAAACAAAATTAGTCCTCATAGTCTTGAGACAGGTTGTGAATCTCAAGAATATTGCCAAAAGTACACCAGGTTCTGAGGTACCTCTTCATTGTGGAGGCAAGGGAAGGGGTTGTCTTACCCAGAGCTTGTGGAACCTTGTACTCCCTCTTCACTTCTGTCCACAGAGGCTAGAGAAAAGGAGTCTTGTGTGATTTTTCCTGTATTACTTAGTGTTCTGATAAACCTCATTCTTGCTGAGTGATTCAGTTACTTACAGTTGCCAAAACAAACAATAAAGTATCTTATAAGTATATTTTCCTGTCACCTTCTCAAAGAAAATAGGTGGAACTTTGAGCCTGCCAGATCTTCTCAATTCCATAGCGTAAATATCAAAGTATTTTTGAGTCTACAGTATCATACAAACTTGTGTCTCTGAGATCATAGCTTTAGAACATTTTCCCAGGTCCTTTGCTGTCCTGCTGTTAATCACATTTTAAAAGATGGACAAAAGATTTAATTGATTAAGCATGAAAACGTCTCGTAAAGTACAAGTTCTAAAATAGATAAAAACTTCTTCACTCAATACTGAATGTTTTGGGACAAGGCACAAATTTGTGGCGTTAGAAAGCCATCGTAATCTAAGGGAAGAACACAGCCTTTGGAGTCATAAATAACTGGGTTTAATTTTTGACTTTGCTTCTAACCACATTATGTTCAAATTATACTATCTCTCTAAGCCTTTATTTCCTCATCCGTGAATTATAGATGTGGTGATTAAATTAAGGAGACACCATCAAATTATAAAACAACATAATAGATACTGTAAAAAAGTCAAATGTAAGTGCTGTGGGAGCAGACTGAAGGGAAGCAGTTCATTTGGCTGTGAGGTAAGAATGGGCAAATGGACTGAGAAGACTAAGAGAAAGAGATGTAGATCATTAATGATGAGTTGGGGTTGATCAAGCAAGGAAACCACACCAGGAGGATCCTATGAAGGCAAATACCTGGAGGTATTAAAGTATATATCCTTTGCAGAAGTCTAAGTTAGCCCCTCTCCCAATGTGTTCCCATAGTTTTCTTTACCCTGAGTCTGTACTTATTAGCCTATACAATTTGCCTCTGTTCTCTACTAAGCCGTAAACTCCTCTTGGGCAAGGATCTAATTTCTTTTGCTTATCATAGCTTGCACTTTATACACTAGGCACTCAATATAAGTATTCATTGAATGAATTAACTTAAACATTTTTCTTTTACTTTTTCAAAAGTACATTTTGAAGTGTTTTTGAATGCCACATTATGTATTTAGATTTGGTCTTATAAAATGTAAACCTGTAATAGCCTCTGAACAGGGGAATTAGTTTAAGTAAAAAGCTGCAGAGGTTGTAGCCTTAGCTGTGCCATTGACTAAATGATCATACTTCTCCACTTGATATTGCTATTTTGTTGTTTAATGGTGTTGATGATTCCTAAGTTTTTTTTCCAACTATACTACGCAGAAATTGTGTAATTCCTGCTGCCAGGTGTTATATATATTGGCCTTTGAGCGGAAAATAGTGCTTGACACATGGTATATGTTCGGTACATATCTGTTCCATTAATCCAAAGCATAAGTCAGGACTTCTTAATTGGAGAAATTAAACAGATTTTTAGAACCTTACCTCTTTGAAGTAAAAGATGAACATAGAGCTATAGCTACTTTTGTTAATTGTTTAAAACACTGAGTGATGTTTTGACAACCAAATGAAACATTACCACAAAGGATGCAGAACTAGGTTTTCAAATGATAGATGAGTTTGAGTTTTATTCCAGGAGTCAGTAAATAATTGAAAGACTTTTCATAAGTGACACATCTTTATCCTTTTTGCTGAGAATTTTTGGCATGAAACTTTTATTGGGTAATGTTCATATCGAGTTGATTCTAAGAAACTGTGGTCTGGGAAAATTGAGTTTTTCTCGACAGGCTTCTGGTTTCTTGCTATGTGAAGTATTTCCCAGCTCAAGAATTTATGCTTACGTTTATCTGCCTTGAATTTATCTCTGTTGGGTGTTAATGTGAAATTTTGTTTGTTAAAACTATGTTAGTATTTTAAATTTAAGCACCAGTAATGCTAGGAAAACCTTAGTTGTTGTGCTTTCATAATAACTGTGCTCAATTTCATTTATGTGTACAGCTTTAAAAATTAAAGAGTAGAAAACAGAACTTTAGTACTTCATTTATTTTTGGAGACTAAGACTGAAGTTGCAACAGATGCTAAAGCAGTCACTATGGATAGGTAGTGTTATTCTGAAGGGAATATGTTTTGTTTATTTTTTTGACGTCTGAAATATCTTGGTCTTGAATAGCATAAAATTCCCTTATTATCTGGAATAAAAAGCCTAAACTGAAAGTAGTGAGAGTCTTAGGAAAATTTTTTGGAAGTATTTTTTTTTAAGTTTTTCCATATATGTTTTGTGAGAATTAGAGCCTAATTGAATATCTGGAATTCTATATGAGTATCTTTATGGTTTTTGTTTTTCAGGCATTTTAAAAATATTTAATCATTCATGAGTTGAGCCTCATTCTTGAGTTATGGATGACAAAGCCTCTGTTGGAAAAATCAGTGTCTCCTCAGACTCAGTATCTACTCTTAATAGTGAAGATTTTGTCTTGGTTTCCAGGCAAGGAGATGAGACACCATCTACAAATAATGGAAGTGATGACGAAAAAACAGGACTCAAGGTAAAACTCTATAACCTAAGTTTGTTTAGCTTAGTTTTGCTAAGCCCATTGCAAAACTTGGCCTTAAAAGGAAAGGGATATGTGGGGAAAGTGAGAACATGGATATGATATCCTATTTTCTATAATGTTAAAGAGTTTTATTTATACTTATTGAGAAATTTGTATTTGATCTTTGATTCGCTTTTCCTAAATCTTCCAGTACCCCTAAGTGTCAAAACTTGTGGTTATAGTATAAACATTTGTCATTTTAGTATTTTTTTTCACTTTTCCACTGAATTAGAGATGCTTATTTCTTTCGGTCCTGGTGTATGTAACATAAGGGCACTGGCAGGTCAGCAATGCTATTTATAAACATAAGTTAGGATTATTGAAACAAAACTTTGAATACCTGGCCATTGACCACTTTTTCTATCTTCTCTCAGCCAAATAAACAACTATTACTTCTTCTCCCATATTCTGTTACTCTGTTCTTTATGGATATAAATAAAAACAGATTATCAAAGTTGTCATTTAAAATAATAATTTTAAAAAATATTTCAATTCCTGTTTACATCTGTGCATTCAACAAATGTTTATTAAAAAATGACTTATGTACCAAGTACTGTTTTAGGTACTGGGGTACAGTGATGAACAACAACACATGGCAAAGCCCTTGCCCTCCTAGTTTTAATTCTACTGGGGAAACAGACTCTAAGCAAATAAGAAAATAAGTATGTCAAGTAAATTTCGGTGCTGTGAAGAAAAGGCAGGACACATGGATAAATAGTGAATGACATTGTGATTATTCCTTGATCTTTAAAATATTTTGTCAAAAGTTTAAAAACTCTTACTCTCACTCATAAGTGTACAAAGGAATAAATGAAAAAACAGTAAAACTGGCTGGGCACTGTGGCTCACGCCTGTAATCCTAGCATTTTCGGAGGCCCAGGCAAGAGGATTGCTTAAGGCCAAGAGATTGAGACTAGCCTGGGCAACATAGTGAGACCTCATCTCTACAAAAATTTTTTTAAAATAGCTGGGCATGTAGTGGGCATCTGTAGTCCTAATTCCTTGGGAGGTTGAGGCAGGAGGATCACTTGATACCAGGAATTTGAGGTTGCAGTGAGCTCTGATCATGCTGCTACACTCTAGCATGGGTGACAGTGTGAAACACTGTCTCAAGGGGAATAAAACACAGTAAAACTAAAAAAGTAAGTACAGAGTGAATGACAGGTGCTATTTTAGAGAGGGTCTTGAGATGACATTTGAGGTAAGAGCCAAATGAAACGAGGAAGAAAAACCATGGAAAAATCTGGGGAAAGAGCATTCAGGAGAGAACTGTAAATACAAAGAGCCTGAAGAGCTTAACCGTTGTTAAGACAGATATTTGAGAAGAGTGTGGAAAGTAAAAAGTGGTAAGGGATGAGATCAAGTGATGGGCAAGAGCTGGATCTTATACTTTGTGGAGCTAAGCAGGAAACATGGACCTTGTAAAAAATATATGAAGGGAATTTTTGGAGAGATTTGAGTGGGAACATGATCTAATTTACATTTTTAAGAGCTCACTGCCTGAGAGGGACTTCCAGGACAAGAGCATGTCCTACTCCCCAGCAAAACTGGTGACAATTATTAAAACATTAAGGTCTCTGGAAGTGTTCTGAAGGAAATATGGCAAATGAAGAAACATTTATTCAAGGAAATTTCCTAAAATTTGGTAAGAACAGCAAGAATCTGTTATTTGTACCAAGACCCACTCCTTCCTTCCCCTGTCCCAACTGAGTGAGATGATAAGTCTACTCCAGGTTGGTGCAGTCAAGAAGACAAGACTCCCTCTCCCCCAGCTCACAATCTGGGCTATTGTCTGGGGGAGGAGGAGAACATAGCATTTCTCGTTCTGCCTCCAGCTGCCAGTTGCTGGCCAAGTGTGACTAAGAGATAGGGGTTTCCCTTTTTCTGCCCAGCCCCTGTTCTTGGGACAGAGGCTCTACTTTGGGGCACAGCAACTAAAGCTGTGGTGTCACTCAATGAGAAGTGTGCCATTGTCCCCACTTCCAGTTCCAAAGCCATGGCTCAGAGATTTTGCCTGTGGGGAAAAGCTGGCCATAAAACATAGTTCTGATCTCTTCACAAAGGCATGGACTTCATTTACAAGAAAGTGTAAAGAAGTTTAAGCCTAAAATTACTGTCAAAAACAGTGGAGGTTGTGGTGAAAGGTGGATTGATTGTACACTTAAACTTAGCTGTAGACCTCCTAGTTTGCCTGAGGAAACCATGGAAAGACATAAGTTGGGAAGACACCATCAGGGGTCAAAACAAATCTCTCAACCATTGAGTTCTGGAACTTTCCCTTTAGAAAACCCCAGATTTGATTGCTTTAGTCTATGGAGTTTATAGTCCAGTGCATTCTTGAAATTGAAATTAGTAGAGCAATCAGCCAACAATTAATGGCACTTAACAGCTGGGCACAGCCAGAGAAAAAGAGAGTCAGAGAGCACCCTGCCAAAACCATTCTCGTCCCAGGGTAACTGTGGGCAATTCCAAGTCTGAGCCCCCTGAGGAGTAACATCAGAGACTTAACACTGGAATTTACTAAAATAACCTGGCCAGTCACTCAATAAACAAGCTAAACATTAACACAAGTTTTGAAGTGGGAAGACCAGTACCCAGAGTTTGTACAACATATTATCTAAAATGTCTAGTTTCTAACCAAAAATTGTAAGACATGCTGGAAACCAAAAAAAAAAAAAAAAACCCATACACCCTACCCCCTAAAAAAGCAGACAGTGGATACTGCTATTGAGAGTGACCAGTTGGATTTAACACACAAAGCCTTCAAAGTAGCTATTATGAATATGTTTAACAAACTAAAGGAAATCATGCTTAAATAAGGGAAAATGTGATGACAATGTCACATCAAATAGAGAATAATAAGGAGATAGAAATTAATTTTTAAAAAAAACAAATGGAAATTCTAGAATTGCAAAGCACAATAACTAAAAGAAAAAACTCACTAGAGGGGCACAACTGTACACTTCAGCTGGCCAAAGAAAGAATTAATGAACTTGGCAATAGATCAGTAGAAATTACCCAAAGACATAAAAAAGAATGGAGAAAAATAAACAGAGCCTTAGAGAAATATGGAACACTATTAAGTGCACCAATACAGTTATAATAGGAGCATCAGAAGGAAAGGAGATAGAGAAATGATCAGAAAAAATATTCAAAGTAATAATGACTGAAAACATCCCAAATTTGTTGAAAACCAATAATCTACATATCCAGGAAGTGTAAACTCCAAATAGAATAAATGAAGAGAGATCCACAAAGAGGCATATCTGGTAAAAAATGCTAAAAGCCAAAAACAAGGAAAAAATCTTGAGAGCAGCAAGAGATAAATGACTCATAACTTGCAAGTGAACCCCAGTAAGATTATGGCTAACTTCTCAGCAAAAACAATGGAGGCAAGAAGCCAGTGGGATAATACTCAAAGTGTTCAAAGAAAAAAAAAACCAGTCAGCCAGCTACCGTGTGTTCAGCAAAGCTATGCAAAACTGAAAGCGAAATAAAGACATTCTGAGATATATAAAAACTGAGATAATTTGTTTCTAGCAGACCCGCCCTACAAGAAATATAAATACTAAGGGAAGTTCTTCAGGCTGAAACTAAGTGACTCCAAACAATGATTTTTTATTTTCTAATGGAAAAAGGAGATAGGAACAGAGATGTATTTGAGCTAAGAAAATGACTCCACATGGTAACTCAAATTCACAAGAACAAATGAAGAGAATCAGAATTAATAAGGAGGTTAATATAACAAAAGCTATGAATATATATTTGCTCTGCTTGCTTTTGTCAACTTCTTCAAATGTGCTTATAAAATTACACAAAACAATAATTGTAACAGTGTATCATTGGACTTATAATATTTGTAGATGTAGTATGCATAACAATACCACAAAAGGGGAAAAGGAAATAGAGCTGTATATGAGTAATTTTCCATATCTCAATGGAATTAGTGTAAATTGGAAGCTGATTTGATAAATTAAGATGTACCTTGTAAGTTCCTAGAGCAACTGCTAAGGATATAAATAAAAATATACACATATGGAAAAAAAGTCATTGAAGAAATGTAAATGCCATATTAGAAAACATTTACTAAGTGGAAAAGAAAACAGTATGATAGGAATAGAGGAACAAAAAAGATGTAAGACACATAAGAAACAAGCAATAAAATGGCAAACCTAAATCCAACTGTATCAATAATAACATAAAATGTGAATGAATTAAGCAATATAATCAAAAGGGCAGATACTGTCAGACTGGATTTAAAAACATCCAACTATGAGCCGGGCGCGGTGGCTCACACCTGTAATCCTAGCACTCTGGGAGGCTGAGGCGGGCGGATCGCTCAAGGTCAGGAGTTCAAAACCAGCCTGAGCAAGAGTGAGACCCCGTCTCTACTATAAATAGAAAGAAAGAAATTAA
>CAUYRT010106652.1:0-10688 GCA_963574885.1 Lepilemur ruficaudatus
TATTCCAGGAAGCTTTCCCAATGTTAAACGGATAAGGTAACTGAAGTTTAGATGGGAAGGGAGCACGGGGTGGAAAAATGCTTTCCTAAAAAGAAGCCAGAAATGCCCGGCGCGGTGGCTCACGCCTGCAATCCTAGCACTTTGGGAGGCCAAGGCGGGCGGATCGCTCAAGGTCAGGAGTTCAAAACCAGCCTGAGCAAGAGCGAGACCCCGTCTCTACTAAAAATAGAAAGACATTAATTGGCCAACTAAAAATATATAGGAAAAAATGAGCCGGGCATAGTGGCGCATGCCTGTAGTCCCAGCTACTTGGGAGGCTATGGCAGAAGGATTGCTTGAGCCCAGGAGTTTGAGGTTGCTGTGAGCTAGGCTGACACCACGGCACTCTAGCCCAGCAACAGAGCGAGACTCTGTCTCAAAAAAAAAAAAAAAAAAAAAAAGTAGCCAGAACTACGAAACCATGCAATTACTGTCATGTCATCCCTGAAAGATCAAGATAACTACTGTGTACAATTTTAGAATCTTACTTGACATGGCTAAGAATGCAAACTACTCACCAAACCCATTTGCCCTTATTCCTATACAGCTAAACTACATTTCCCAGGCTCCCTTGCAGTTAGGGATGGCATGTGACTAAGTTCTAGCAAAAATTAAATGATATATACAAAACATAAGGGAGACATAAAGATTGTTGTCAACAGCCACTGAGATTTGGGGGGTGTTACTACAGCAAAATTTTGCATAAGCTGACTGATAGAAATATTTTGCCAAATAAATTCCTCTTTTAAAATGATCATAGCTACAGATCAGAGTGTTTTAGAAACAGACAGTGGTGACAGCTAGTTGCATAATGATGTGAATGTAATGAATGCTGCTGACTTATACAGTTAAAAATGGTTACACTTGCAAATTTTGTGTTATACATATTCTACCACAGTAAAAAAATGATCATATAATTAAAAGTTGAGATAGTCATTTGCACTTTAAAGTAAATTACTACCAGACAGACCAAAATAAGGAGTTCAAAATGGAGCAAGAGGGAAGGACGGGAGAACAGCAACCATGATTAAAGAATATGTTTTGTAAAATATTTTAAATACTCTTTCCTGAGTATTTCCTGACATAATCAGTTGCCAGGGGTTCAAGGAGAAAGAAGGAGGGATTCTATTTGGTGGAGCACAGGAGATTTTGGGGGCAGTGGAACTATTCTGTATGATACTGTAATGGTGGATACATGTCCTTATGCATTTGTCAAAATCCACTGAAAGGCGGGGCCGGTGGCTGATGCCTGTAATCGGAGCACTTCGGGAGGCTGAGGCAGGGAGAATCGCGTGAGGCCAGGAGTTTGAGGTTGCTGTGGCAGCAGCCTACCAAGATGACAAACCTAGTTGCCCATGAAACAATAAAACCGGCAATCCTAGTTCCTTTCCATGGATTCCTAACAAGGCAGATGTGGCGCCTGCATCTTCTGTAAGTAGAGTCCTAAACATTTAACCTGCATGTTGATCAAAACAGAGAGCAATTCTAAATTTAGATTCTCCATAAAGAGGATTTGATTTAGAAAAATAATCCTCTGGAGAAATCTGGCCTCCAAATTTTCAGAACTGAAAATCAAACGGCACTAACCACAAAATGACACCCATAAGCAAGCTCTGAAAGACAGAAATCATAGCGATACCAGAATACAAAGACTACTGCTTTAAATAAGCTGATCCAAGTTCTAAGGACTCTTCTCTGTCATATTTTCTTACTTTTAAATAAAAACAGAAACACCTTTTAAACTGACTTCTCTTTACAGATCTTACTCTGGGGCTTAGGAACAAGCAGACGAAGAAAAGAAGACACTGAAAGACTTGACCTGAAACAAGGTTTGTTCTGGCTGCTAGGTAAAGGACAGTTCAGCACATGGCATTTCAAAAGTTTATAGAATCAGCTCTTTCAGAAAGCCACCTAGCCAGCTAATGTTTACTAAGTCATTTGAACAGTCAGAACAGTCTTTGAGCAGAAGAACAGTCTTCTTCAGAAGAGAGATATAATATATGAATATCATAATGGTAGAGATTGAAAAGTCCCAAGATCTGCAGATGGCCAGCTGAAGACCCAGGAGAAACTATGGCGTTAGTTCAAATCTGGGTCCCAGGGCTAGGGAAGAATGATGTCCTAGCTAGAGAGGGGTTCCCTCTTACCCAGCCTTTTTGTTCCACTCAGGCCTTCGATGGATTGGATGAGGCCCACCTACATTGAGGAAGGCAATCTGCTTTAATCAGTCTACCAACTCAAATGTTAATCTCATCCAAATGCATTCTCACAGACATACCCAAAATGTGACCAAATGTCTGAGCACTCTGTGGCCCAGCCAAGCCCGCACATAAAATTAACCATCACATCATTGCTGAGCTGAGAGTGTTGCTGTACTTACTGTTACAGTGACATATTTACTATTACATGTTTTAGCAGCAGGGACCCAGTCAACAACATATTTAGTGGAAAGAGGGGTGGAACAGAAATGATCTAGATAACAAATAAGGATGATAGAGGATTAGGCAACCAAGTGAAATTGTGTGTGTCTGAGAGAAATAAAGACAGAGAAGGGGAAGGGGAGAGATGGGAAGAGAGGAAGCGAGAGAGGGAGATAGCACTCACACATAAGTGCAAGTGAGCACTGAGAGATGCCAGGATGTTGGGAATGGAGGGGTATATTCAACTTCACAATAGAAATTACAGCATGTCCTAGTTATCTAACACTGCTTAACAAATTACCCCAAAACCAAGCTGCTTAAAACAAAAAGCATTTATCATCTCATAGCTTCTGAAAGTCAGGCATTAAGGAGCAGCTTAGCTACACTGGGGTTTCTCACGAGGTTGCAGGCAAGCTGTTGGCCAGGGCTGCAATCTCTGAAGGTTTAACTGGGGCTAGAGAAGCTGCAGTCAAGCTCACTCATGTTAATTACTGCAGGAGGCCTTTTCTCCTCCCTACACTGGCTTCCTCGTAAAGCTGCTCACAACATGGCAGCCAGCTTCCCCCAGAGAAAGTGATCAAGAGAGACAAAGAGACCCAAGATGGAAGCCACAGTCTTTTATAATCTAATCTCAGAATTGGCATATCAACATTTCTGCTATATTCTACTGGTCACACAGATTAAACCTGGTAACATGCAGAAGGGGATTATACACAGGTGTGAATACCAGATCAGTGGAAACCATCCTGGAAGCTGGTTCTCACACAGGGTATACCAGCCACGTACTTAGAGAGCTGGAACTTTTGGTCCCACCCCCAATCTGTATGGAGGGGAGAGAGGCTAAAGGTTAAATCGATAAATCAACAGCCAATGATTTAACCAATCGTGCCTGTATAGTAGTGCTTCCATTTAAAAAAAATCATGATTCCGGGAGCTTCCAGTCATCTCATTAACATGCAAAAGACACTCAGCACTCCGGAGATTCCAAAGATTTTAGGACCTAGATGGCAGGAAATGGGGACAGAGACCAAATATATATTTTACAATATCATAACAAGATATTCTAGAAGTCTTTTCTATTTGCAAGCTTCCAGACAGCTGAACACATGGAGGTTCCTGGAGAGGTTCCTACTCCCATACCTCACCCTATGCTCCTCTCCCACCTAGCTGTGCATCTATATCCTTTGTCATAGCCTGTATGATAAATGGATAAACATAAGTAAAGTGTTTCCCTCAGTTGTATGAAACACTCTAGCAAATTGATCAAACCCTAAGAGGGGAGTCGTGGAAACCTCAATTTACAGGCAGTGTTAAAAAAACAAATTCTAACTGAAAGGCTATTAGACTGGGATAGCTCAGTCACTTTCAATTGCTATGTGAACAAACCAAAGCCCAGTGTAAACACTAAACTGAAACTAGAAACTGCACCAATCAGAAACCACCAACTAACCTCTCACTAGGAACTTTCTACTCTGACCAATCAAAATTGTTCTCTTTGTCTTGCTTCTGCCAATACTTTATAAAAGGTTCCCCTCTTGCCCCTTCTGGCAGAATGCTAGTCCCTTGTGGTCTAATGCTATCCCAATTCACGAATCACTGAATGTTCAAATAAATGGTTTAAAATTTAAATGTGCTTAAGTTTTTCTTTTATCAAATCTGGTGTCAGAAGTGGGATCCAAAGAATACCACATGATGATGATCTTTGGGAGCAATGAGCAAAGTACTTCACTGGATCCGTTGTGCTAACTGCTTTTCACTGCACATTTGGAAGTCATCACCAGTAAGTCTTTTCCGATATCTGAGTTCTACAACCTGTATCAAGTTCTCTGAATTTATGTGAACATTTTTTGGTCTAGACTGAATTTAGAAGTCCTAGTAGAAACTGGACTGGGTCTCATAGGGAGGATTCAGGTGTCTGACTGGGTCAGACAATGCAAAACTGTATTGGGTTTAGTAAAAGATCTCTAGTAGGAAAGGTTCCAGGAAGAAAAAAAAAATAATGAGTTTATTTAAATCCATGGACTCTGTGACTCCATCTCAGAACTTGTGCTTTTCTAGAGAACTGGGTAAATCTTACCAAAAATAATTTAGAATTTTGGTGGCCACAATGGGGAAGTTTTAACCTAAACAAAATTGCTCATCTAGAGCACACACATGCACGTACACATACACACACACACACAAAGAGATCCCTAATGCCTCAGAAACAATGGAATGTATTTTTGACTAGCATGTGTGGCTTCTAACCTCTGTATCTTTCCATCATCCTCTACCTACCTTGATCTACTGACTTTTTCTGCTTGTTTAACTACATGCATACCCCAAAGGAAAAAAGAAGAAAAAGAACTAGGTCAGTGTTTATGAAGTTAGGCCCTCTGATAAATCAGATCTGCTTTTTAACCACCCTTACACCTTGGTCAAAATCTTGATCTCAGAGCAGTAATAAAAAGTATCCTGTCATAGAAAATGCTTTGTCCACCCTATTCATTAATGGGTTCTACCCTGAACTCAGTAATCTAGTTAAACACACACAGATAAGACATGAAGAAGAAGTTAAAAAGGGATGCAAGAGGCAGAATGGTGTCCCCCAAGAGGATGAGATCTCTGGCTATGAGCCCCCATTTGGTATACATACAAACCATTAAGAGCAAAAAATAAATAAAAAAATAATAAAAACCACAACCTTTTGAAAGCCATTCATAAGGTGTTTCCCACCTGCAATGACCAGTCAATCAACCAGACCTGCAGACAAAAGAAAAATGAATCTGTTACTGATTTCAAAGCCCCCTAGACATTTGTTTTTCTTATGGCATCCCAGGCATTCCATTAATTCAGCCAGCCCTAACTGCCCTCTTGGTAAATGGACTTTCCCCTAACATTAGCAAAGAAATGAAGGAAAGGAGGGAGGGGGGAAAAAGATAGCGAAGCTATGTACCCCCATAATATGCTGAAAAAAAAAATTTAAGGGTAGCAAATAACAAAGACAAAATATATGGCTTATTAATTAAATCAGTTGATTTATAGATTAAATTCAATAATAACACATTAAAAAAAAAGATAGGGAAGCTACAGTTAGCTAAGGACCTTAGAACAAGATAAGAAATGAAAGCCTTCTGAATTAATGGCTTTGTAATTACAGCAACTCCAAGACAACCAAAGACTTAGACTGACCTTTAGACTTCTCCCAATTTAAGTGACTCTTAAATCAGCAGTTTATCTGCTTCTGTCTGTATGTCTATCTTTGTATGAATGCATGTATACGTGGTATTTTCAGATGGTATTACTGAATCAATTTGTAAAATCCTATAAGGGAGATCTATTCAAATCAGCTTGGGGATGAAAGAGCACTTACACAAATTATTCCTAAAACTCTCAGAAATATAGAAAATGACCCCAATTTTTTTTCCCCTAAGTGTTTTTTCCCCCTAAGTTCACATGATTTAGGTAGGGCTCTGGTAAATAAACCTAGTTTGAAGATTTTTGGTAAAATAGAAATAGGAATGTTTTCAGAATTGTCAGTTTTTCCTGGGTTGCTGGTTAAACAGGTTTTTGTTATCTCCGCTATATGTTTAAGACCATAAAACCATAAATCCAATCTAAAAGCAAAATGTGCAGCAAAAGCAAATTACTTGATCATGATGCATGTCAGTCATGGAAGTAAAATATTTGATACTTGCCTGATTTATCAAGAAAAATAAAATAACATAAGATGATGGTGTAGGGGAAGGGACTGATGATAGTTGCATTCCTTTGGAGAATCTGTCTTTACGCAGATAAGGGAAGTCCACAGAGAGTCTCTTACTGCATTGGTTATTTTTCAAGTGGCTTTAGCTTGAAGTGATCAATATACAAAAGTAGCATGCTCTGCAGTGGCATTTCCTAAACTGCTTTAATAGCTAGCTCTGTTTAATGTCTCATGAAATTTTTCATAAGCAATTCAAGCATAACTGTTATGAATAGGTAAAGTGGGTAAACACAAATGGAATAAAAGTGATTAAAGTAAACTTTTCAAAAATAATTATATTTTATAAAATATGTCTACTTAAACACAATTTCAAAAATCTTTTTTGATAACTTGAAATCTTAAAGTTATGTTAAATTAAATAGTGGATATTCATTAATGTTTGAGTCATTTAATATGTAAATTAAAATAATGAAACAGGCTGGGTGCAGTGGCTCATGCCTGTAATCCTAGCACTTTGGGAGGTGGAGGTAAAAGGATCACTTGAGGCTATGAGTTGAAAACCAACCTGCGCAATAGTGAGATCCCATCTCTACAGAAAATTTAAAAATCAGGTAAGCATGGTGGTGTGCGCCTATAGTCGCAGCTACTTGGGAGGCTGAGGCAGGAGGATTGCTTGAGCCCAGGAGTTTGAGGCTGTAGTAAGCTACAATGCCACTGCACTCTAGCCCAGGCAACAGAGTGAGATCCCATGGTAAAAAAAAAAAAATACTGAAACATTAATTGCTGAACATTAAATTTAGAGTGTATATACTTTGGCATTTTGTTTTTATATGGTATAGAGAAGCTAAATATATTTGGGCCTGTTAGTGAAAGATATGAAGAATTGTATTATGAAATGGTATTCATCTACAAAATGCACGTATAAAACAGTTCACAATGTTTACTAGTTTTCACTAGAAATCAAGGTTACTGAGAGTTAAAAATTCTAATTAATATATTAAAACTTATACAGGTAATAAGGGAAACAATTCTGTATGCAAGAGAAGTAAGGCAGATTTTGTAAAGGAAGTTATGAGGATGTGTTTTGCTTAAGGGATAAAGAGAGTAATTTTTGCCCTAAAGTACAATGGCTGATTATTACACAATAAGAAAGAGGAGGAGTATAGGACAAATGGAACGTTTACAAGAAAGTTGTAGGTTTGTGAGAGAGAACATTTCAAAGAAGAATTTCATGTGTAGTCAAGCTGGCTAAAATTAACCAATTTATTATAAGGGTCTTTAAGAATTAGTCTTAATATCAAAAGTACATTGGTATAAAACTAGAAGCTGCTATTCTCTTTGTTGAAAGAAAAAGTTTTATTACTTGTTGAAAAGTTTTTCTTACCTTTTAAGTAACTGGCCTAGGAAATGAGAATTTGTGTTTTATCCAGATAATTTCTTACGCTTCATCTTTTCTTCTTCTTCTCTTTTTTTTTCCTAGAGACAGGGTCTCACTGTGTTGCCCAGGCTGGTCTCAATCAGTCCTCCCACCTTGGCCTCCCAAAGTGGTGTTTTCTTTCATTAGGTCTTTGATTACTTAAGGAAAGTGAGTCTTCTCATATTAAAAGTGCTAAGTTTTCTTCATAACTTTGTAACCTTTCTGTATTTGCCTTTAGTTGTTTCATGACTGATGATCCTATTTAATCAAGTGTTTTAGACCTTTTGACATTTTTGACAATCTTCCCCAAATAAAATTCCAAATTAAGTCTTTTTGACTTCTAACTTTGGGACATTCCATAGGATTCCTGGAATATCTGAAAATATCTATAAAAGAGAGATAGTAAAGTTATTAGGCTTATTTGGTATGTTAAATTACATGAGAATCATTGTCAAATAAGAAATAATGTTTAGGCCAGATGCAGTGTCTCATGCCTATAATCCTAGCTAGCACTTTGGGAGTCTGAGGCAGGACAATAACTTGAGGCCTGGAATTTGACCAGCCTGGGCAACATGGCAAGACCCCATCTCTACAAAAAATAAGAAAAATTAGCCAAACACAGTGGCGCATGCCTGTGGGAGGCTGAGGTGAGAAGATCGCTTGAGCCCAGGAGATCGAGCCTACAGTGAGCTATGATCATGCTACTGCATACCACCCAGCATGACAGATCAAGACTCCATCTCAAAAAAATTTTTTTTTAATTTTTATTTTTAATTAAGAAATAATGTCTAACATTCTTTGGATTATTTAGATATAAATATATTACTAAACTGTGCTTCAGAAGTTGTATAAAATTCCAAGAAAACTGATGTCTTGATATAATGCTATCAGTCATAATTTCACTTACTATGTTAAAATGTATGTCACAGAAAATAACCAAATTTCCTTGTCAATTGCATTATTATTATAATAAACCCTCATCAGAATTTAACCATGGCCATGTTAAGTCTTGTCTCCCATTGACAGTTACTGTTTTGATTTTTCTCTACAAGCACCTGCAATCAACTACAGTCCAAAACTATTTCTTCATCAAAGAGATTCATGGAAAGGACTCTGACAAATATCTGGAATACAGGTTTCTGATAACTTTCAGGTCATACCATTAAACTGACGAAGAGTTTCTGGAATTCTAATAAGAAACTGGTAAGTTCATGAAACTGTATCCCAAGATCAAGCAGAACAAGAATTAATTACATGCGACTAAATAACTGATGGGGATAATGTTTTTATTAATTCTTATTTGATATTTTGCTGGTTCTTTATTTTAATGTTTTATTTTTCAGATTTAAGGAAACATTTTTTGCTTTTCTTTTAAGGCATCCATAGCTTACAGCAAACTGGTAAAGTATATTTTTGTGAATAAAAACTGAAGTATTTACTTTTTTCTCCCTATCTAGTCCTCTAGAACTTAGAAAGCTACTTATGGATATTTTTATTTTATGTTAATATAGTTATTTTTCATAAATCCAATAAGAATCTATTCGCTTTGTAACAGGATATAATTGGAAACACTGGTTATGTTATCAAGGCTTTGACTGGACTATCATATTTGAGAATGTATATAGCATGCCTGGCTTCAAGGATCTTACAGTGAATGAGTAAAAATTGTCACTTCCTGGCAGGTCCAGGAACCTCAAGGTATTTTGGGGGTTTTGATAAGGTAATTTGAGAAGAGAAAATTTCAAATATATAGGTACTGCAGGTAAAGTCTGAAAGTAGTATTGGTGTGGTTTCCTAGTCTCAAGAGGCTTTTTAAAAGAAAAGTTTGAAATTTTATATTAAAGTTTCCAGTAAAACAAACTTAAAAAGAGCCTACGTAATCAACTGCTATTCTTTTTTTTTTTTTTTTGAGGCAGAGTCTGTCACCCCAGCTAGAGTGCAGTGGCATCATCATAGCTCACTGCAACCTCAAACTCCTGGGCTCAAGCGATCCTCCTGCCTCAGCCTCCCAAGTAGCTGGCACTACAGGTATGTGCCACCACAACCACCTAATATTTCTATTTTCTGTAAAGATGGGGTCTCATTCTTGCTCAAGCTGGTCTCAAACTCCTGACCTCAACAATTGCTATTCTTGTTGCCATTTATGTAAATAGGCCAAGTATAATGAGATTAAACTTACTGTGCAGTTAAGTTAGTCCTATTCTGATGATCTTTGGCAGAAATGAGGATGACTACAGAGAGAAAAATTGTTTCAGAAGGAAATCATAGCACACCTGTTACTACAACATAGTTTTGTTAATTGTTTTCAGGTTCTATTATCTACCTGTAGACTGGACTGGATCTTCAATTCTTCTAGGTACATCCAACCTAATTTTCTCCCACATTTCTGAGTTGGAATCACTAAGAATAAGAACTGCTCTGTTCCTCACTCCTACACTGCTGGTGGGACTGCAAACTAGTGCAACACTTGTGGAAAGCAATATGGAGATACCTTAAACTGATACAAGTAGATCTACCATTTGATCCAGCAATCCCATTACTGGGAATCTACCCAAAAAAACAAAAGACATTCTATAAAAAAGACACTTGCACTTGAATGTTTATAGCAGCACAATTCACGATTGCAAAGATGTGGAAACAATCCAAGTGCCCATCAATACATGAATGGATTAATAAAATGTGGTATATGTATACCATGGAGTACTATTCAGCTATAAGAAACAACAGTGATATAGCACCTCTTGTATTTTCCTGGATAGAGCTGGAACCCATTCTACTAAGAATGGAAAAACAAGCACCACATGTACTCACCAGCAAATTGGTATTAACTGATCAACACCTAAGTGGACATATAAGAATAACATTATTCGGGCATTGGGCAGATGGGAGGGGGGAGGAGAGGATAGGTATATATATACATAATGAGCATGATGCGCAGCATCTGGGAGATGGACACTCTTGAAGCTCTGACTCTGGGGGGGGTGGTAAGGGGGTAAAGGCAATGCACATAACCTAAACATTTGTACCCTCATAATATGCTAAAATTAAAAAAACCTGGATATTTATTAAGTTATTTAAAACTGTCCTCGAGAAGAAAATATGATGTAAGTAGCCATTTTGGTTCAGC
>CAUYRT010106653.1:0-51596 GCA_963574885.1 Lepilemur ruficaudatus
TGTAGTCCCAGCTACTTGAGAAGCTGAGGCAGAAGGATCACTTGAGCCCAGGAGTTTGAGGTTGCTGTGAGCTAGGCTAACACCACGGCACTCTAGCCCGGGCAACAAAGTGAGACTCTGTCTCAAAAAAAAAAAAAAAAATTAGACATTAATGAGTAAGTTGAATTTTTAAAAGTCTAGTAGTGTCTTTTTGCACATTATAGTGTTTGGGGATATATATTCAGCATAATAAATGGGCAAGAGTGCTGTGGAAGGTTATGATATGCTAGGACATACCAGAACAATTGTTTAAACATTAACTCTTTGCCTTAGTGAATAAGAATTTTAAAAACTTACTTTGAAAAATTTCAAACATACAGAAAAGTTAAGATATTCATTGTAATGAATCCCCTTAGATCTTCCTGTAGATTCACCAATTGTCACATTTGGGTACATTTGTGCTTTTATTTTTCTCAAGAGAGTTTATTTTGCATGTGATGTAGTATTTGATTCAAAATAGATTAAAGATCTATGTTTTGAGGTGAATAGTCATTTTTTTATAAACTAGGAAATTAAGCTATAATTTTTTGAATTTGCTATTTATTTTAAAAAGGTTGAGGTTTTACAATGTTTTAGGCACCGTCTGCTAAGCACTAAGGATGCAGTGGTGAGTAGTAGTATAGATTTGGTGCCTGCCCTTGTCTATCTAGTAGGAGATTCTGAAAAAAGTATGCCAAAATACCAGTACTTTGTTAGCACCTGAAGTTGGACTTTAGTTCTCAGTACCTTTGCTGCTCTTCTGAGACATTCTGTGTTATAGAAAATACAGGCTTTATTCCCCTCTCCCCTTTTTTAAAAGAGACACAGGGTCTCTGTTGGTTGACAGGCTAGAGTGCAGTGGCATAATTCTAGCTCACTGCAGCCTTGAACTCCTGGGCTCAAGTAACCTTCCTGCCTCCCAAGTAGCTGGGACTACAGGCTTGTACCACCATGCCTGGCTAATTTTGAAAATTTTTTGTAGACAGTGTCTCAATATGTTGCCCGGGCTGATCTTGAACTCCTGGCCTCAAGCATTCCTCCCACCTCGGCCTCTTAAAGTGTTGGGATTACTGGCATGAACCACCACACCCTGCCACTTTATGCCTTTTAAGTCAACTTATTTTTCTGTTTTTTTTTTCTTTATAGTTATGGTTGCGGTACCTCAAGAAAGATGTAGAACGTTTTTTTTTTTAAGATAGAGAATTTTCAACACCCAGTTTAGTAACCCTACCTTTATCTAGAGATTAGTCCTGCATCAGTCTCTGACTACAATCCAGAGATAGAATAAACAAAATACGTATTCACATATCCTCTAAATTAAAGCCACGCATAATATTGGTGTTTTCTTAGTGCCCTACTGACTTTGAATTTTAACCTCATTTTATTAAGCTCGGATAATTAATTGTGAAGCAGCAAACTTTTGCTGTTATTCAGGTAACGTGTCACCAGTGGAAATGACAACCAGATACACAGTTAAGGGAGGTGACCTAAAATGAAGATTAAGATTGTATTACTCAGCCATACGGTTAAAGATTTACAAATTGATGATGGTGATCAATGAGAAGAAATTTTTGTCTTTAGTAGTCTCTGTAAAGGTAAGAAAGTTTTGATACATTTTGGAGACATAATGAAAAATGACTAGGTGTTGGTTCTGTAAGTATAATCAGAGTTTAATTTGTGTAGAATAATTTTTCTGCAAGGTGCTAGATAAATGATTTATTATAAAATAATAAAAATTTCTTATATTCATCCACAAAGATAAATAAAAAATCAGGATACATCACTGGAAAAAGTGAAGCCCTAAGGGTGAATATAATACAAATTTTGAGCCTGGATAAGTAAGGCAAACTTAATACTATGTAATTCTCAAGTAGTAGGATTGTTGGAGGGTTATCCTTTGAAATGTTAGTGAACCAGTTTTGGAGATAAACAAAAGAATTTTTCCATGTTGAATAATACATTTAAAAAAGTAATTTCTCTATATTAAATGGACTAAAAAATGGTCTGCACAGATGTGTGAATGTCAGAGCCATAAATAGCGTCTTAGTGAAACTGGCTTAGACTTAACCTTTAAGGTGGACTTCTGGGAGGTCAGCCATGTGATTAACTTAATATGTCTCTCTCAGAAGAATAGTAGGCTTTTTGGACCACAAGTCAGACAGGGTTTGGCATTTTGTGTTTCTCTGTACAATAAAATACTAATAAAAATATTAAGTAGTAATATAACACAGGTAACTGTAAATTAAGTAACGTGGACTATTTGTGAGGCTATTTGTGGCTAAAGGTTAATGAGTGCTTAAGGGAATAAAAAGTATTTCAATGCCAACCTGATGAAATTCAATGTAACTGATATTTAGACTATAATACCATGACATCCCTCTTTAATTTTTCTTCAGTTTCTCTTCTGAAAAGTTTTCTTTATTAAGGTGTTTTTAAACATAGGTGCCAAAAATTACAGAACTTTTTCCTCCCAAACTCTAGGCATTTTAAACTTCTTCTTTAGTCCCAAACACAGACTTTATTGAACTGATTTTGACTTTTTACTAGGTTATGATTTTTATTTAGCAGGCACTCTTTTTTTTAGGTCACTAGTAATGAGGCAATACATGTATGTGTATGAATGCTCTTACCCTTTGCCTTACGTTGTGATCTTCCTATTTAATTATGATTTCCAACTCGAGGAGTGGTTTAATTAAGCACACTTTGCCCTTTGAACAGTTAAATCAGATTCAAGTAACATCCCCATCCTTGGAATTCTGTCTACCCTTGGAATACTACTCTTTAGACCCATAAAAGTGTTCTCAACCGAATAAACGAATTCTTTGAAATTTTTGCTTTTCTGATGTTCTATTGAATTTTAGTAAATATAGTGAGTTAAAAATTGCCCAGTTGAATGAGAATATTTTTAGGGTGCTGTATTCTCAAATACAGTTTATCATCTGCTGTTAGATGAATTTATTTGTTGAATAATAGGAATGAGTGGCTGGAAAGAAAGAATTGGTAAAAAAGTTTTTTTGTTAACAGGCTTTGGAAGGTCTAAACATTAATTTTTTAAAAATTTATTTTTAATTGAAAATAGTTATGTATATTTAGGTAGTATACAGTGTGATGTTTTGATTTATGTATACATTGTAGAAGGAGTCATTGGAGCTAATTAACATCGCCATCACCGTATCAACTTTTTTTTTGTGGCAAGAACTTAAAAATCTGTTCTTTTATCAGTTTTGAAATATATTAATAGAATACATTATTCTTAACTGTGGCCACCATGCAGTGCAAATAGATCACTGAAACTCATTTCTCTAGTCTAACTGAAAGTTTGTACCCTTTGATCAACATCTTCCGTTTTTGTATCCCTCCAACTCCCCCAGAAGCCTCTGGGAACTACCTTTCTATTCTGTTTCTCTGAAATCCACTTTTTTTTTGTAAGATTGCCCATATAAATGAGATCATACATTATTCGGCTTTCTGTGCCTGGTTTATTTCCCTTAGCATAGTATCTTCCAGTTCCATCCGTGTTGTTGTGAATGACAGAATTTCCTTCTTTTTAAAGGCTATACAATATTCCATTGTGTATATACCATATTTTCTTTATCCATTCATCTGTTGATGGCCACTTAAGTTGCTTTCATGTCCTGTCTATTGTGAATAATTCTGAAATGAATGTGGGAGTGCAGATAACTCTTTGACGTACCAATTTTAGTTCCTTTAGATATATATCCAGAAGTGGAATTACTGAATCTTAAACATTAATTTATAGCTTAAAGTATTATAGCTAACTTAATTTCAGTAGTAAATAATTTAAAATTTTTGTCACTTTTTGTTCTTTTATAAAACACATCTTCCTGGAAACAATGGTATGGTATGTCTGCTTGGTATTTACATGATCATATGTTGTTTTGTAGATTTTGAAATGCACCATGGAATAGTTAACATTAGGGCTTGGCTCATCTCCTTGCAGTTTGTCAGTTAAATTTCTTCATGTCACTGCAGTGATCTCCTTCAGGGGATGATGTGCTTTAGGCAATCTTTGACCTTCCTTAACCATTGTGTAATTTGGTCTGTAATTGGTTAACTTTCCTTAAGGATGATAAAGAATGATCCATTTTTGAAATGTGGAGTAACTGAAGGCATTGGTTCCAAAACGTGGAACCTCTACTAGCAGCACCTGGAAACTTGTTGGAAGCACAAATTCTTTGGTTCCAGTGCTGATCTATTGAATCAGAAACTTTAGCCATCTGTTTTGACACAGGTTTCCAGATGATTTGATATAAGCTGAAGTTTGAGAACCAAGGTTATGCTATTAGATAAAATATATCACATAAATAGTAAGAAAAACTTGCTGTTGGATATATAGTTTTCTTTTAAAAAATAATTACAAATAATGCTATAGTAAACATCACCATCTACTTAATATTTTAAGTTTTGGTGGCTTTTTAAGAAACTAAAAATTGTTCCTACCTCCTTGTTTTTCTTGATCTTTGTCACACTTTTTAAAAAACTTGTTTGGACATAGTTTCTGGGATTTTGTTCTGGAAATGTAACTGTTGCCCAGTTCCTTTGGCTGTTCTGTGATTCTTTTTCCTCTAATGGGTCATTAAAAACCTTTGTTTTGTTCTATACTGAGTGGTGTAGTGATTTGGTTCAAAATTCAAAAGGTTTAAAAACCTCCGTCTCCAGAGGCAAACGGGATTACTATTTTTTTATATTCTTCCAAAGATACTTTATGCATGTAAAAGCAAGTAGGTGTATCCTTTTTCTCCCTTTTGTTACATAAATTGTACATATATTTACATTGTTCTGTCCCTTGTGTGTTTTTACATAATGTATCTTAGAGATCATTTCTTGTCAGTATTAAATAGTTTCTTCATTTTTTAAACTACTGTATAGTGTTTCATTAGATATAATGTATTCAACCAGGCTCCTATTTATTGACCTTTCGGGTTGGGAGCATCAAGTGTTTAGAAACTGTGTGGTGCTACCTATGGAGTACCTTATATGATCTGGCAATAAGCTTGTACTTCATGATATGGATGGATTAGCGAGTGGCACGATTAGATCTGTGCCACCTGTTTGGTCAATTTTTTGCCACTGGGTCAAGTTTTTGCTATTAACCTAGGGAACATGTAAGTAGGAGCAGGTCTCGGAGACATGATAAGTTTTCAAGTTGTGACATGTGCCTGTAGGATATCTAGGTTAGCATGTCCAGTAAACATTTGTATATTATGTATGGGAGATAAGGAGTCTAGTTCTGAGAAAATAAAATACTTGAAGTCATAGCAGCTTCCATGAGTACGGAGTGAGAAGACTTCCAAAAACTGTAAGAAATACCGACATTGAAGGTATAGACAGAATAGGAATCCAGTAAAGAGATTAAGAAGCAATGGCCAGAGTGGTGTAGAGAAAAAGAACATGGATTAATTAAAATTTGTTTTGCCACTTGTTTGACTTCAGGCAATTCTTTTTTTTTTTTTTTTTTTTTTTTTAGACGTTGTCTAGCTCTGTTGTCTGGGCTAGAGTGCCGTGGTGTCAGCCTAGCTCACAGTAACCTCAAACTCCTGAGCTCAAGCGATTCTCCTGCCTCAGCCTCCTGAGCAGCTGGGATTACAGGCCCATACCACCATGCCTGGCTAATTTTTCTATTTTTAGTAGAGCTGGGGTCTTGCTCCGGCTGGTCTCAAACCTCTGACTTCAAGCTATCCTCCTGCCTCGACCTCCCAGAATGCCAGGATTATGGGAGCAAGGCACCAAGCTTGGCCTTTCAGGCAAATTTTCAAATCTTTCTGAACCTCTCTTTAAGAGGGACTGATAACACCTGCCTTGAAAATTGATTGGATTAAATGGAATAATGTGATAAGTAGTACAGGACCTGGATCATAGTAGATACTTTTTTTTTTTTTAAAGAGATAGGATCTTGCTTTGTTGCTCAGGCTGGAGTGAAGTGTCTCAATCATAGCTTACTGCAGTCTTGAACTCCTGGGCTCAAGTGATCCTCCTGCCTCAGCCTCCCAAGTAGCTAGCACTATGGGTATAGTGGTGTGTGCTCACCTAATTTTTTTATTTTTTTTAAAGACATGGGTCTGACTTTGTTGCCCAGGGCTGGTCTTGAACTCCTGGCCTCGAGCCATCTTCCCATTTTAGCCTCCCAAAGTGCTAGGATTACAAGTATGAACCACCATGCCTGGCCTCTGAAAACTTTCTTTAATGGCTTATTCTACCTCTTTTGATAGTATATTGCAGAGAGGAAATTGTTGACAACAGAAAATAAAATACCTGAGGTACATGTTTCTTAGTAATTAAAATTTGTTAGAGCCACCAATTGAAATCTGAATTATGGCAAAAAAATAGGCTTTTTCAACCGTTGACACTATGGGGCTTTGGTTTATTTGGTCGGTAAACTCTTATTGGGCATATATTGTGCATAAGGGACATGATAATTTATATAGGAATGAAGGGAAAAATATGAAAGTTTCTCTTTTCGGAGAGCTCATAATTTAGTAATTCAGTCACTGAAACAACTACTCAATAAAATGTGTGAATGATAATAAAGGTATGTAAAGATGTGTGGGAAGCACAAGGGAGGGACTGGTAAGCTCTGACTGGGAGGGTAGGCCTCACGGAAGAGGTTTTATTCAAGCTGAGCCTTGCAGCATTTTTAATAAGGTGCAGATGTTGGAGGGCATCTTCAGGTAGAGGAAAATGCTTAAAAATGGAGTTGTTGGTACATGGTGTGTTTGGAAACTACAGGTAGTGGAAAGTGGCTAGAATGGGAGGTGTGGCAGGAAATAAGTTGGGGCTATGTTGTAGAAGGCCTTCAAATTCTTGTTACAGAGTTTGAATTTTCTGAGATGTTATCAAGAATTTTCAAGTAGAGGGAACATTGACTTCAGATTTAAAGTATGACATTTTTTTGTTTCAGGAGTGTACTTTCATATGTGTAAAAAAGAATATGAATATATGCCAGACTATTAATATGGGAGTTATTGACAGCAGAGAGACAAATTAGCAGAATGCTGGGTAGAATCCAAGTGAGAGAGAGATGATGAGGATCTGAGCTAGGAAAGTGAGAATTACAAATGAGGAAATTAAAGAAGTAAACTTGATTTAGTGTGATTAGATGTTGGGGACAGGATTGGTGAGAGCAAGGGAACCAGTTAGGTTTCCAGCTTAGGCAACTAGTAACTGATAACTTTAACTGAAATAGTTAATGGTAGGTGAGAGAAGCAGGATGGGAGTGGGGATTCCTGTCCTTATTTGTGAATACGTTATGTGATGTCTCTGCTCATCTGTATAAACTATATTGGAAAGGTTCACAGGATAAACTGTTCAGTAATTAGTGAGCAGACATACTGGATACTCATTGTGGGTACTGTGCTGGGTCCAGGAAAGATAATGAACAAAACTGAGTATGCCTAATGGGTGGAGTGACCATGTAATTTATCATCCAAACTGAAACACTCTTGAGAGTGAAAGAGGGTACTAAAAATGATTGTGTGATTTGTTGAAATATTTGATAGATTTGTTTTTATCTATTAAAAACTAGTTTCAAAAATAATTATTTCTTTAAAATGAATATTTGTATTCATTATAACAAAATTTAAAAATTGAGTGTTAAAAACATGACCTGGGCAGAATTATTCTTTATGCATATTTGTTGCCTTTAGCTGTATCTCTAATACCCAGTTCCTCATATTTTTCTGAAGACTATTTTTTTTTTCACTATGGCTGTACTTATTTAATAGAGTTTTCTACAGTCCTCTCAGTTGTATTTTATAGTTGATAAATTGGAAATTACCAACATTTTCAGTTGGCACTTCCCTGTTTGTAAGTGTTTATTTTTCAATATCACAATTTGCCAGACTTCAAAACCTGAAGCTTTTTTTTGGCACTTGAATTTATTGAATAATTTGATTAAATATTTTCAATTGATTTTTAAAAAATGCAACCAAAAATCATAAGATTCCTTGACAAAAAAGTTCAATACCATTGTAGGACACTTAGGTTGATTTATGAAGTAGTTCTGTAAAGGCTCAAACATTTCCAAAATATGATTGATGACATGTAACAGAGAAGAAGCACATGCTGCCACTCATATATATATGAGTGGGTGTATATGTGGGTGTATATATATACACACACACCCATTATATATACAAAAAATATTTATAAATAATGTATATAAATCATCAGCTTGATCACAGGTTTTATACTGTGTGTATTTCTGTATTTTGACATCTACAGCATCTTTCAGTTGGTAAAATATAGCCTTTTTGCATGCAGTTATGAATAATGCGTATTCCATAGTCATTTCAAGTATATTTTTTGTTCCATAGTTTTTCTCTTTTTGGCTTAGTAGGAATACTGTTTTTAACATGACACTTCACCAGAATTTATATTGTCATCATTGCTAAAACAAAAATTTTATCTGCAGTGCTATATATTTTTTAACAGAATTTACAATGGCATTCTGAGTAATATCAAATGTTTTACCTTTAAGGAAATGCACCTTCCAAACAATTATTGATTTAGTTTTTTTGAGTGGACAAGAAAACACAGAATTTAATAAAAAGAACAGTCTTTTTTTTTTTTTTTTTGAGATGGAGTCTGGCTGTGTTACCTGGGCTAGGGTGCCGTGGCATCAGCCTAGCTCACAGCAACCTCAAACTCCTGGGCTAAAGCAATCCTTCTGCCTCAGCCTCTCGCTCTCGCTCTTGCTGGTCTTGAACTCCTGACCTCAAGCATTCCTTCTACTTCCGCCTCCCAGAGTGCTAGGATTACAGGCATGAACCACCGTGCCTGGTCAAGAACAGTCCTTTGATGTAAAATAAGTTACCGTTTCATAGAATGTTTTGTAAAGGCATCTTTGCAGCTGCATATATTGTCATTTTCGATACAGTCTTAAAATAGCTACTGTATTACCTTTTGAATTAAATATTGATGCTTCAGATTTCCTTCACATCATTGTTACCACTTTGAAAGTATACTTTGAGTGCATTACTGTCTAAGGGACTTACTGCAAAATACATGGATTAGTTGTAAATGCTGTATGATAAATGAAAAGGTCATTGTAACAAAAGCATTTATATTACCTCCCTATACTCTGAAAGGACTGCTCATACACATTTCTCATGCAAATATAGTTTTCCGTGTTTCTCCACTAATCCCGCTGATGGTGGCCTGATGGCTTCTTGTTGGCTGAGGTGTTGGCCATCACACAGATGATTGGTAGGGGCAGCAGCCTCAAACATTCTGCTCCCAGCATGTCTCAAGACCAGAGGGAATTAGTTAGCTGCCTCTTCCTGCACTTGTTATCAGCTTGTTGTTCTCAAAGGGAAAATGTCAGTTATTTCATATTTGTAAAGCGTTGGAAAAAGAGACAGGCTATCATTGGCTATCTTACTAAATTTAATCATGTGTTTAAAAGTGATAATTGTTTACACTGCCGTGGCCACTAGGTAAGACCTTATCAGACATTAGAAGTACCAATTCATTGTCTACCAAACCCTCTCCACTTATTTTAATGCAACTTTGTTAAAAATGTAGTCTTAGACAGATTTGTACAATATGTTGGGAAACATCAATCACAAGTGAAGACTGTTTAGTCAAACAGACTTTTGTGGTCACCATACTTGCAGCAGAGTTTAGTGGGAGTGATACGTATTCATCAAATAGAAACACCAAACCAGAATAATTCTCTAGTTAGATAATTGCTGTAAGGAAAAAAAATTGTGAAATCATAATAAACAGAGGTAATTATTCCTAATCTATTTCAGGGGATGGAGAGGTATTTCAGGGAATGCTGTCCTGAGGAACTGACATTTATGCTGCTATTTGAGATATTATTAGAAGTTAGGTAGGAGAAAAGAGGAGAAGAGGAAGAACATTCCAGGCAGAGGAAATAGTCATGAAAAGGTCCTTAGTCAAGAATCTTATTGAGTTCAAAGAACTGAAAGATGGTATGTGTTGCAACTGTGGCTTGAGTGAGACTAGCAGAAGCAATGGATGTTGAAGAGGTAGGTGTGGGCCAGACCATGTAGAGCCTGGTAATATGTGCGAAGGACATGAATTCCATAGAAGGTTTGAATGGTAATGTGACACGGTTAGATTCAATTGTAAAAAGATGGCTGGCCCAGACAATGTGCAGGATGGATTGGAGTTGGAATTTTCTAATTAAAGACTTAAAAAGGTGTGTTTAAACTCTTAATTTGTGTATTGAATGATTTAGTCTTTAAGAATCATGAGGGATTATGTGTGGAAATGCCCATCAGCGACTGTGACAATAAGCATTTAGTTTTTTTACATGATTTTTTTAGTGCCAAATACAGAATATTGAGCCAAGAGACAGAGTCAGATAGTTTCTTTGCTTTGTGGGCTTGAGCAAGTTGTTTAACCTCTTTATTTATCTGTAAATTGGGCATGTTTGAAAAAACGTGTTTAACTTTGTGTTAACTCTAGTTAACATATGGGCTGAGTCTTGCTGAGTCATTTTTTCAGACTATGTGGGTGAGGCTTAACTAAACCAGCTACGCAGACTTGATGACACCTCATGCTTTTTCTGTAGAAGTCAGGAATGAGATGTTTCTTTCTTTCTTTTTTTTTTTTTTGAGACAGAGTCTCACTCTGTTGCCTGGGCTAGAGTGCCATGGCATCAGCCTAGCTCACAGCAACTTCAAACTCCTGGGTTCAAGTGATCCTTCTGCCTCAGCCTCCTGAGTAACTGGGACTACAGGCATGTGCCACCATGCCTGGCTAATTTTTTCTGTATATATTTTTAGTTGTCCAATTAATTTCTTTCTATTTTTTAGTAGAGACGGGGTCTCGCTCTTGCTCAGGCTGGTTTCGAACTCCTGACCTTGAGCAATCCCCCCGCCTCGGCTTTCCAGAGTGCTAGGATTACAGGCGTGAGCTGCCCCGGCTGAAAGAGTTGTTTCTTATGTTTGTTTGTTTTTTTTTTTTAATAAAAGTGTCCCCCCCACCCCCAGAACAGCTCATGCAAATTATCTCTTCAGTGGGAAAAGAGAATACAGTGCAGTATAGCTTAGGATGCACTTTGTTCAATTTTAGTGGCAATTTGAATTTAAGAATTTCTGCTTTGCCTTAAGCTGCCCTATAATCTCGTATATATTTTTAAAAATTGCAGCTGATAATACTTTCTAAGTGTCTAATACAGCCTTTTACTCTCTAAACAGCATTGAGATGCTTTCAATTTTTTATGTCCAAAAGATTGGCTTTAGTAGAGGTAGTTTTCATTTCTGCAGTAGAACCATGGTTGAGGCTAGTGGTCCTATCAGCAGTAGCAGGTGTGTAAAATTGTTGGTATGTAAAATCAGGACAGTGGAACCAAGCTGGCCTACTCATTTTATTCACCACCATGTGCTCACAGGAAAAAACTAGAATAGTTTCATTCAAGAATGTCCTTGATGAAGCAGGAAGAGTTTTATTAAATCTTGATCCTGGAGCACATATCTTTTTGCTGTATGACAAAATGGGAAGTAAATGTAAAACACTTCTGCTTCATTTTGAGACAGTGATGGTTGTCTCAAAGAAAAACACTTTTGAAATTGTTTGAAGTGGCCACTATTTTTATGAAACATCATGCATCCTTAAAAGAACAACTGGCAAACTATGGTTATTAAGACTTCGACTTTCTTGAATGAAGTGACAGTGTTTGTTTCCAGTGATAAAATCTGTGCTTTTAAAATTAGAATTTTGGAAAACTTGTGTCTGCCTCTGTGAGTTTTAGAGCTTTCCAGTACTTAAAGATTCTCTTGATGAGGTCTGTGGTGATAATGAATATGATTTTTTTTCATATTATGTAATGAAATGTGTCAATATTTGGAAGAACTGTGTAACTTAATGAACCATTAATTTCCAAATGACCAGTACATGATGTTATAAAATTGTGCACAGATAAAAACTCACTCAAAGTGTAAAATAACTGATAGATTTTAATATAATAATAATATAATTTGAAAAGTTTATTGATACAGTTTCAGGTTCCACACTGCAACTAATCTTTAAGAAATTACCACTTGTTGAGTTTTGTAGTGTCAAAGAATATTTAGAATTTTCTGAATAGTCTCCTAAAATACTCCCCGTTTTCTAGCTACATGCCTATATGCAACTAGATTTTCTTCATATACTTCTTCATAACCTTCATCAACCAAAATAGCATATTAACACCAACTAAATGTAGAAGCAGATAACAATCCAAGGGTCATTATTAAGCAAAACAATAAAGTTGCAAAACTATAAAATCATGCCATTCATTTCACTGTTTTATTTTTGTTTTGGAAAATATATTTTTTATAAAAATATTTATGTTAACCTGCCATGAGTTTATTATTTTAAAATGCTTTAATAAATACTTAAAATTTCTCTTAGGTTTAATTTCTAATATGGTAAAGATGAATTGACATAACCCATATAAGCAAAAGCTCGTTGGGATCCTCAGTAATTTTAGAGGTATAAAGGAGTCTTCAGAACAAAAAGTGTGAGAAACAGTGCTTCTGTGTAATAGGTTTGGTGTAGATATGAGTGATGAGGTAAGCCTGAGAGAGTAAAAGAAATTTGGTGTGTATTGTTAGTATCCCATCAGAAAAACAGAACCCATTCTAGGTTTGATTTAGGAATAGAGTTATTAATTTTAAAAGTAGAGGATTTAATACAGGAATTGTTTCAAACATGGTAGAAGGGCTAGAGGAACAAATGGGAGAGGGGAGTTATTATGCAGAGATCAAGAAACTGCCACCTTCTCTGGGCTGGAGCCCTGAACCCCTATTTGTTGTTTAGCTGCTAGAGGTATCCCTTCTGCTGCTTTAGCAATGAGAACTGTTCTCATTGCCACTACTGGTAAACTATTGGGTTGTCAGCTCGGCACTGGACTCTACCATTGTGCTGCCTATGAGCTGGAGCTATAGCCACTGATTGTGTTGTAGTTGCCACCAGAATCAGATGGCTTTTCCTTTCTTCCTGCTTTTTTATTTCTCGACAGTGCCTTCCATTGGCAGATCTTAACCAGTTCTCACCCGGGTTGTAAGACAGTCTGGGATCTGTAGTTTGTAGGCTTTCAGAGCTGGCAGTAATAGCATAATGACAAGGCTTATGATAGTTTCATTCATGGTTATATACTTTAGGAGAAAGCAGTAAACAAGATAGACTTGTCCTTACTAACTCAGTTTATAATCCAGTAGGAGAGACCAACATAAAATGAAAAGTAAAATGATAGGGTAATATATGAAATAATAGTACTGAAAAATGTCACTTACAGGGAGTCTATTCAAAACAGTAAATAAATTTTCCTAGCAAATAATGGGAAAAAAATGTTGGGAACTTGTTGAGAGATGAAAGTAAAACTTATGAAAACAAATTTGTATATGACCAAATTTATAACTCTTGGTTATTATTCAGCGCTAAGAGAAAGAATCTGGTATTAGGAAGGTTGGCATACTTTTTCTGACAAAATTATATGAATAAGATCATTTAATCTCACTTTTCATTTTTGTGGTATGAACATAAAGAGTTAATTAGGATATATTTAAAAACCATATCCATTTCTTCAAGGGACTCTTTTATCCTTTTTTCATATAATTTTAAGCCCTCTAGTGCCATCATCCTTATCTGTTGCTGTACTCATCTGTTTCTGTACTCCTATTAACTGTGCGTTCTTCATTTGTCATTGACTTAGCAGTTCTCTCCTATCATTTTTCACTACATCTTTTACAGCTGCGGTCCCCAACTCTCCACCAACTCCCCATCACTTGCATAACCTCCTGAGCTCCGCCTCTCACACCCCACCCAATGGAAAAATTGTCTTCCATGAAACCGGTCCCTGGTGCCAAAAATTTTGGGGACCACTGTTTTACAGGATTTTCAGTCTCTCTTTATAGTTGAGTTTACACTATGTTATTGCAATTTTGGTAAGAGACATACAACAATGTCTGTGTAGTGGCTGTGTGGGGTGGTAGATGATCCTTAGTTATCTATTAGTATTTTCATGTTATAACTTTGTTCAAAGTTGTGCAACCTTGTGACTCATAGTCTAGATAAGCAATACTTCCTGTAGGGGTGCTATGGAATCACTAAGCAGAAGTGTTTAGTGCAATGTGGTGCAAAGGTTGCAAGTGGAAAGTTTAAGGAAATAGGAAGGGCACTCCTGAGGCTACTTGGAATGCTTTTTCTATATTGTCTCTTTTTTTTTTTTTTTTTTTGAGACAGCGTCTCTGTTGCCAAGGCTGAGGTGCAGTGGCGTCATCATAGTGCATTTGAAAAGTTTATAAATAGATGCCTTGGGGTTTTTTTTGTTGGTTGGTGTTGTTTTTAAAGCAGTCTGGGACCCCTCAAATGGAAAAAGTTCCTTGTTCTTGTTTTGTAATGAAAAATAACCAAGATAATTAAAGGGAAATTAATCTAAACCATTGTGAGTGGGAAATGGGCCTGGACTTCTCAGATTTGTGTCTTCCATCATTATGTATTACAAAGAGTAGTTGGAGACAGAGCCAGTTAGTGGTGAAAAAGTTATGGGATGGAGAGATTGAGGGTTGAGTGACTGAATTAATCGTTGGACTTTTAAAACTAATCCCAGAAGATACAAACTGGAATACTTACTTTCTTTGTTCTATTCTGTAGTAATGTTTTGGTATTGTAAGTAGTAGATGGAACCTTGGATTAGAGACTGAAAACTAGGTTTGTTAATTGACAGTGTTTTTTTTTTTTAATGGACTAATGACTTCATCTCTGCGTCTTCATTTCCTGTCTATAATAAAAGTAATACAGGTTGAACATCCCAAAACTCAAAAGCTGAAATCTGAAATGCTCCAAAATCTGAAACTTTTTGAGTGCTGAAATCACACTCATAGGAAATGTTCATTGGATCATTTTGGATTTTGAATTTGAGATGCTCAGCTGGTAAGTGTAAAGCCCGTATTCTAAAATCTGAAAAAAATCCTAAATCTGAAACACTTTTCTGGTCCCAAATATTTTGGATGAGGGATACACAGCCTGTAATACCTAACACTTACTATGTGCTAGTAACTATACTAAATGGTTTATATGGATTATCTTTGTAGTTCTTATATTAGCAGAGTGTCAGCATTACGGCCTTTGGGAGAGCATAAAGCAGCATTCCTTTAAGAGATTTGGAAGACTTAAATAATAAGCAGTTTGGGAGCTTCAGAAGGGCACAGTAAAGTGAAAGTATGTGGTAGCATTGTAGTGTTACAATGGATCCTGATGACTCTTTAGCCTTTTCCTTTAAATCTTTCCACCCTTTTTTTCTCTTCCGTCTTCTGTAAATACAACATAAGATTGGTCCTGTAAAGGAGGGAGAGATACTTGATCTAATTTCTTGTATGGGCATTCTGTAAATTACAGACTTTTTTTTAAATTTGAAAAAAGAAAGAGGAGGTAGCATTCATATTTAAGAGCATGAGGTTTGGAGTCAAACTAACGGAGTTAAAATGCCAGTCTTCTCACTTATTAGCCATGCCCTTGAGTAAGGTATTTAACTTCCTTGTGCCTTAGTTTTTCTTAGCCATAAAACCTTAAGAACTATTATGAGGATTGAATGAGTTAATGTTTGTAAAATGCTTGGAACATGTCTGGCATATAGAAAGCACTGTATAAATGTTAATAAAACAAAATAACAACAAAAGCCAACATTTGTTGGGAATAGAATCTGAAATTAATTTGGAGCTCTCGGAGAGACAGGGATGGTGCTACATTTTGGAGCAGCTAGATGGAGCAGTATGAGAGTTCAGCCTTCCTGGAGAGCAGGAAAAAAAAAGATGCCAAAATGAAATAAAGTGAAAGTGGAATATTGGTAAAAAATTAGAGAACATTGTGTTCTTTTTTTACTAGTACCTATTTTGTCTTTTTTCCCACATCAGACATCTTAAGCCATTGTCCCCTAAATTCTTACCAATAGTAGAGCTGTTTTTCATTCTCCAATAGGGAGAGCAGCCCTCATTTCCTCCATTAAGTTATTTATTGCCCAGTGCCATTTGGACAATCGTTGCCACTCGTCTCCTCCCACTTCTCTGTTGGAATGAAATGTTTTGTGCTTTGGGTGGTCATGTTCTGAGTGGATAAGCACAAGTTTAACTTGCTTAAACAGATGTTTTTTCTTTTTGATAAACAAGCTCAAGAACAGGTTGCTTGAAAGATTTTTTAAAATTTTTAAAGAGGAAGACAAAACAAAACCCGAGTTGGAAGCTAGAGAAGAAAAGGAGGCGGCTAAACAATTGGGGAAGTCAAGTATTAGGTTGATAGAAAGGTTGGTGTAAAAGTAATTGCGGGCTGGGCGTGGTGGCTCACGCCTGTAATCCTAGCACTCTGGGAGGCCGAGGCGGGCAGGGCAGATCGTTCAAGGTCAGGAGTTTGAAACCAGCCTGAGCAAGAGTGAGACCCCGTCTCTACTATAAATAGAAAGAAAGAAATTAATTGGCCAACTAAAGATATATATATAAAAAATGAGCCAGGCATGGTGGCACGTGCTTGTAGTCCCAGCTACTCGGGAGGCTGAGGCAGAAGGATCGCTTGAGCCCAAGAGTTTTAGGTTGCTGTGAGCTAAGCTGATGCCACGGCACTCACTCTAGCCTGGGCAACAGAGTGAGACTCTGTCTCAAAAAAAAAAAAAAGTGCGGTTTCAGACCATGAATTTTAAATCATTATAATTAACTAGGCTCAAGCACATCTTTTTTTTTTTTTTTTTGAGACAGAGTCTCACTCTGTTGCCTGGGCTAGAGTGCCATGGCGTCAGCCTAGCTCACAGCAACCTCAAACTCCTGGGCTCAAGCAATACTTCTGCCTCAGCCTCCCGAGTAGCTGGGACTACAGGCATGTGCCACCATGCCCAGCTAATTTTTTCTATATATTTTTAGTTGGCCAATTAATTTCTTTCTACTTTTAGTAGAGACGGGGTCTCGCTCTTGCTCAGGCTGGTTTCGAACTCCTGACCTTGAGCGATCCACCTGCCTCAGCCTCCCAGAGTGCTAGGATTACAGGCGTGAGCCACCGCGCCCGGCCGAAAAGTACAATATCTTTCCAAATATTGTTATTTTCGTAACAACAGAGTAACTTCAGTTATACCACTAAAAATGACCATGGAAGCCCTTAATGGGTTTTGTTATAATGAATTAACAAGGACATCTGCAGTCAGTCTGTGGCTGTTAAAAAAATAAAGGAATCATCGAGAGCACTTAGCTTGACCTGAAAATCTTGCCTTTGAATAAAATAAAAATGCCCCTGAAATATTTTGAAAATTGCTACCAGGTTTGTAAGATTTTTGGAAGAGACGGTTTACTTAGTAAATATTAACTTTAAACCAGCTGAACTCCAAATTATTTAAAAATTCAACGATACGGAACTAAGACGACTAGGAAAACCACTGAGCCTGAATGAATGAAAGTTTTTCCGTCTGACCGCTGCAAATCACTAGGGTAGCAGAATTACAGAAAACACCCTGTGATTCAGAGTGGCATGTTAAACCATCAGAGGATTGCCCTGTGACAGCACGATATTTACGAGAAAAGCAACTGTGAAACTCATGCCTTTTTGCAACAGAAGTTCTCCCTCTGGTCCTCTGGTTACCGGTCGGATTTTTCTCATTTGAGAAATCCAACCTGGCTGCATAAACCAGATAGAAATACGAGAATGTAAAGTGAGATTTCCCCAAAATTTGAAAGAATTGACGATATTCAGAGTTAAAGAAATAACATTTGAAGGGTATTAAAGTGAGGATATTTTTGTTAAATTATTTCCTTTTAAATAAAGCATGTAAACCAGTGGTGGCTGGTTTAATGGGAAGCAAGGGTGATGTCTGAAGCGGAATGGAGTGGAGGTCCCCATCAGGGCACCAAGTGGGCCCACGGGGACTCTCCAGGGGGCTGGGACACTGAGGACACTTCCCAGGACGAAGGGGAGATGTAAGCTCTCTGGATGGTTCGAAAAGTGCCTTTGTGGTCAGAGGTAGGGGCAATCGCAGCAAAGCGTGTGACCTGAGACATGGAGCTGACCCTGGTCCAGCCTTGGTGGGCCCGTGCCTGAGCTCTAGAGACAGAGGAGGTTAAGAATGAACTGTCTATGGAAAACAGTACGGAGATTCCTCAAAGAACTAAAATTAGACCTCCCATTCGATCCAGCAACCCCACTACTGGGTATTCACCCAAAGGAAAAGAAGTCATTCCATCAAAAAGACCATTGCACTTGAATGTTTATTGCAGCCCAGTTCACAATTGCAAAGATGTGGAGTCAACCCAGGTGCCCACCAATTCCTGAGTGCATTAATAAAGTGTGGTATATGATACCATGGAGTACTACTCAGCCATGAAGAAGGATGACTTCGTGCCTTTTGCAACAATATGGATGGACCTGGAGACCGTTATCCTAAAGGAAGTATCTAAAGAATGGAAAAACAAACACTACGTGTACTCCTATTAAATTGGAAGTAGCCGATGAGCACACGTGTGCACAGAGGGAAGTAAACTCAGCGGAAATCAATCAGGGGCGGGGGACAGGGAGGGGCATAAACCTACCTAACGGGTACAAGGAACACTGGGTGACGGGCACACTAGAACCCTGACTCAAGCTTTACAAAAGCGATCCTTGTAACCAAAAACAGTTGTGCCCCTGTAATATTAATACTTGAAATTAAAAAAACGAATAAAATAGAAAGCACCACGCCAACGGGACGTTGGGAGTTACCTGCAGTGAGGAGAAACAGGGCGAGGGCACCAAGGGCCAGTCACGAGTCTGCTCATGTCAGACTCCTTCTGTGCTTCCTCATCTTCTAGAGAGTAACTTCACACGGCTGAGAGGCCCGTGAGGTTGTTCGCTGCACTCGTACCCCCGTCTTGGTTTCTTTGCCCTCCCTCCTCTATGACACTCGTCACAGCTAAGCGTGTGCTATTTGGATTAGATGGCTGGATTCTCCTAGCTCGGGCCAACTTCTGCTTTTTTGCACTCAAGAACTTTCTCCAGTGCAAACACAGCCTGCATCCTGATTTTTTTTTTTTTTTTTTAGTCTTCCCATTCAAATCACCGCTTCCTACATTCTAGGTAGGCCTGAGTAAGCCATTAATCTCCCAAAGACTCAGTTTCCTCATCTGTAAAATGGAAATAATGATGGTAATGAGGATACACACATGTCCTTTATTAATAGTTGTCTTGATAATAAAATTAGTATTTGTGAGCCTCATAGTAAACTGCCTGGCATACAGTAAGGACTTAATAAATGTTAAGAATCTTTTTATAGACCTCTCATAGAACATCATAGGTCACTAAGATATTTGTTTACTTTCCATTTTCTCCACTAGAAAAGGAACTATTTGGGGGAGGAGCTATGCTTTATGCACTTTGTGTTTTTCACGCCAGAAATAATACCTGTTGCACAGTTTGATCATTCATTCAAGAAGAATTCATTGAATGGCTGCTCTGTGACCAATGCCACCTATTCTAAGCATGGCAAATGTAGGAATGATGGGATCATGAATATAGTACATCAAAGAGAGTGACTATATTGCATACAATGGCCCACATTAAATTATAAATGGGGCAATGGTTCAATTAAAATATTCTCATCTTGGCAGTAAAATCAGCAACACACAATATATCTATATATAATTCCTGTTGCCCGAGGGCTGATTGAACCCCCCCAGGACACCACAGAGCACAGAAATGGCATCACTCACACCTACACGATGTGCATCATATAACTGTATACAGTTAGCACCATGCCTCATGCCAACTGTCTAAAGGTATGCTTTTACTGAGTTGCATTAAAAAAGTATGCAATGCTAGAAATTATTATAATGTATGAACCATCCTCACAACAGTGTTATGAGCTCTAGTGTAATCTTAATAAATCAGTAGAGGGCCCACGGCATTTTTATTAGCCAGAGCATCCTAATACATTTCCCCCTTGCTGATGAATACTGGGGGAGGGGCTACCATTCGACACTCCTCTGCATTGTTGGGAAATCCTCTCTAGTGACATTCTGCTCCCCAGTCTAAGGAAGCAGAAAGAGTAAGACCCTTCTCAGATCTTTCCTTCCTCTTTCTTCATCCCTTTTCAGAGTCCCTGGAAGCCAGTGTCCAAGCAGGTGATGTGGGCTGAGGGAGTAACTCATGCCAGGGCTAGAAGGGGTGGTGGCAGCTTCGTGGCAGTGCCTTGTAGCAAGAGGTGGCAAGTGCCAGCAGCAGCACTCTGGCCGCGTTGCACCGACTCCTTCACTGTCGGAGCCCACGTGGTTCTGCCAGGGCCCAAGGCTGGCCTCAGCGACTTACACAATCTGTGAACCCTCAGTCTTCTAGCTCCAGTCCTATTTCTTGCAATGAGGAACCTTCCCTGGGGCAAACACACAGGCTTCACCCTGTTGTTTTGAATCTTCCTATTCAAACCAACCAACAGACTAAAAAAAAAAAAAATCACCATCCAGTACACATACCGCCTTTATCTGTATTCTCTTTTGAAGATGCAACGCAGTGTTTGCTTATCCATTGTTTAATGTTAGTGAGCACAAGAAAAGCAGGGAAAAAAATTATATATGGCTATTTTAGTGATAGAGTGAGCTATTTTCAGGAATAAAACTATCCCCATGACAGAGGTCCAGTTTTGCGGATCGAAGCACATGGAAATACACTGTCTGTTACACCGAAACTTTGTCAATGCCTTCTTCGTCTTTTGGAAATATTTCTAAATAAAAAAACCACAGTCAAATGTTAAGTGTAGAACTCACACAGAATTTTGAATTGTTTTAAAACCAGTAAGCTTTCTCTATTAGAATCATGCTTATGTTTTTGCTCACAGCGTAAAAGTATTTTCAACATAATGTGAAGGCCTTCTGTTGATGAGAGTTCTTTACTGAGACAGAGGATTACGGAGACCTTTTGTAAGTGTCCAATCCCCCCCCCACCCCCCGCAAAACGAATTCTCCCCTGGTGTTCAGAATTAAATTCAGAACACAGTGTCATAGAAACTCAACTGGCCTTTTAACCACATCAAACATGGCGGAGAGATTGAGGAGCACGTGAAAACACCATTTGATTTATCCAAAGACATGGCTTCCTCTGGCTGTCAGCCCCAATGCCTTGCCTACAAATTAGGGAATCGCCCCAGGCCCAGCATGGCCGTCCCTCCACCAGCCTCCCACCTGTTCGAACCGGTCCTGGGGAAAGGGAGAAGCAGGAAGGAGAAACAGCTTCCTGGACGTTGGTTCTCTGGGAAGAATGCATGGTCGCTGATGCCTGAAGTCTTAGATTAAGACCAGATAATCTCTTAGGGTTCTTTTCCTCATTGAGGTTTGATTTCATTGAATTAAAACTTCACGATTAAAGATATTTTAGGATAGGGCCAGACTGCAAAGTACATAAAAGTCAGGAAGTGGATCACAAAGAAATAAAGGCAATAGCGAAAGGGCGTTTGTTTGAAGACTTTGCTTAGGTTAAGTCTTTTCTCTCTCTCTCTCTCTCTCTCTCTCTCTCTTTTTCTTTATTCTTTTTAAAAAATATAAATGAATTTACTCAGGTGGTTTGCTCTGGAAGGAACACAGAGCACAGGCAGAGAGATTGGTTTTAGGAAAGAAGATAAAAGCCGCCCACCACCCCCAAACACACACCCCTCCTGGCTTCAGGGAACCATGAACAAAACTGGTCAATGTCCCCTGGAGAAATCACTGTAGGTGTGGGCATGGCTCTGCCCATTCTTCACCCTTCATTATCCTTGCACCTCCCATATAATTAAATTGGCACTGGGAGAAGAGAGAAACAGCAAAAGAAAGTTCCCTGGAAGAAAACACTTGGCTACTGATGCCTGAAGCCTTTAATTCCCTCCATGGCTAGAGAGAATGCCCCCAAAAGCTGTCAGACAGCCAAAGGCCTGTACCTGTTAAATCTGTGTATCTGGAATTAGATGTGAAGTATATGTTTGGATTCCAAAGAATAAAATGAGTTGTCATGGTACAGAAAGTTTCATATGGGAAATACTATCTTGAAGCTTTCTAGCTCGGTATAAGCCTCTACCTACCCCAAATTATTTTTGTAATAAAAATGAGCTCCCAGAACAAACTAATTACATGGGAGAGCAACTTAGGTTTCACCGCAGTTTCCACAATATGTTTTTTTCCCATCAAATATGAGTCAGCCAAAGTAATTAGGAAAAATGATTAGCAAAGCTCTTTATTGAATACGGACCTGAGCAATTTTTTAAAAAATAAAGCATTTCTTTTCAAAATGGCTTTAAACCTATATTTTCTCTTAAGTGGTAATCAATTTTCCCTTCGACAAGAGTTTTGGGGGACGTGTGGTTATCTGGGAAAAATAGAACTCTTCTCCTGAAAATAATACCAAGTTCTTTTTTCCTTTCATGGTAGAACTTTCTGCAGGTTGGTAGGAATCTTGAAGTGCGGCTGTTTTTTCCTTAAAGAGCACTAAAAGGACACACTACTGACATCTTGATACAAATCATTTGTAGGAAAAACTTGGGAATCACTTTTGAGACAGGTTAGACCACTGAGCTGTGCTGTTTTTTCAATTCTCAAGTAACACTGGGCTTCTAAGAAACAAGAGTGGGTTCTGAAGGTGCTTGCGTTTCGTCTTTACACCTTTGCATTTTAAAATATTTTGGATGCTTAGGAGTAAGTAAGAATCAAATCCATCTCATTGAAATTACATTTCCCGTGTGAGCTAGTTAGGTTTAGTTGGCAATTCCACAATACAAGCTTAAATTAGCATCTCTTTCCATTCTTTCGTATTGTGGGCTCTTAGGCTTACAGAAAATTCTGATTACTAATAACAACAAACATCAAAGTTAAAATTCATTTGCACAAAAGCCCACTTTTTGGAATATATTACAATTTTATTTTATGCATAAATCGAGACAAAAATTATTATAAGTGCCTATTATTTCATGGAGATTTTATGACTTCGATCTTTATGAAAAATGCAGTTTCCAAGCATTTTGGGGTGGTGATTAGAGGTTTCAAGTGAACTAAGCTGATTTTTTTCCTCGCTGTTCTTTCAACAAACATTTGCCATATGGCCACTGTGTGCCAGGCACAGTGACAGTTGTTGGTTACACAGCGAAAAGGGAAATAGCAGCAGCCTGGTTTCTGCTTTTGTGCTCAGTGTCTAGGGAAGAGAGACCCGCTGCAAAGAAATACTGCCCCTATGCTGTCCTTCCACGTGGACAAATTGCCTCCTTCCTATATAATAAATTCATTTTGCCCCCATGGGCCCGAAATCCAACCCCTTCTCCATCGATCTGAGACAAGAACCGGTGTCCCTGCTTCCTGGAGAAGATAAAGACAAGATGCTTTCCAATGTCTTTGAAATGATCGCGTATCTGCTTTGCTCAAGAACAAGAAAGCCTGGATGACAGTCTTGGAGCTTCTGGACATAGAGGACAGAGGTGTGCAAAAGAAGGAAGCCAAGGATTCTTCTTCTCTGCAAATGGATACGTGCCCCTTTGGGTTAGCGTCAGCATTTCAGAACCAACAGAACTTGCAAAGCGTATTTCCATCATCTGTGACATTAACCACAGCATCCCAGCAAGATGCACCGTTTCATGACCTCCATCTTGCCCAGGAGAAATGAGAAACAAGAGGTTAAACGACTTTCCCAAAGTCAATAACAGACCAGGGACCAGGATTCAGAGTCTGCAAATCCCTCTCCTGTGCTGAGCGCGCTCAACCATGCGTTTAACCTTGCCCAGAAAACAAGGGCTCCAGTTTGCTGTGTAACTAATTAGAATCAAGACACATCAGGCGAGCAGGCAGCACCTGGTTCACAATAACACGGTGACACTGTTTTATTGCTATTTTGATCTAAAAACTCAATGTTCTTCCAAACTTCTCAACACTTTTATGAGAGTCCCAGGTTTGCCATTTCAACCTGTATCTATTCCCACCTATCTTATATTTGCAAAATTGCCCCGAGAAAACATGACTTAGGAAATTAAGAAAACTCCAGTAGAAGGGGGAAATGCTCTCTTAATAGCGAGGAAGCCGTTTGCCCTAATTTTGTTACATGTGGACACATACACACAGCAGGCCATAATCGGCTATAATGGAATTGATAAAGTAGATATTCCACTTCAGGGTTTTTTACCCAAAATCCAGAGATTACGAACATGTCAGGTTTCCTGAGCTGTGGTTGTTCCAGAAATGATCTATTGTGTTTCTTCTTCCCATTTTTCCAAAGTGACTAGTTTTTCCCCTAAAAGCTAAGAGTATCACTCTGAGCACACCAGAGCGCCAGGGAGCTTGGTCTTTTGTTATTTTGTTGGATCTCCCAGGAGACCAGAGGCTCCCCGAGGGCAGGAGCCATCCATTGCACGGCTGGTTTCCCAGGGCAACGCTTGACACACGGCAAGAGCCAAACAAAAATTAATCTGAGTGAGAGCCTGTCTCTGGTATACCATGCTGCTCTTGGGTTCTTTTAAATTTCAATAACACGGATTAAAGGCAAAGCTTTAAAGGACACAGGAAAGCAAGCTTTCTACTTTACAGCTCAAGGCAGGGGCATTACATAATTGCAAATAATGCATTCTCTTTTCAGATCTTGCAACCAGTGTAAAACAGCCATTTCAGACAAGAAAATAAATGATGACATGCTCCCGGTAAAATTGAATTTGGTATTGGTTATGAGGAGAAAAGCCACCCTACACTTAACGATGTTTCCAGATTTGTTAAAAGTTTCTACAGCTTTAAAGTTTAAAGGCTGCCTAAGGGCTTTAACGAAGCTCCAGTTCAAGAACAGGAAGGGTTGCCTGGTTTGGATTTGACTTTGATCAAGACCGAAGGGATTCACGGACACAGCTTCACACTGCCCCCTGGTGGCGTCACGCTCAACTGTGCTCAGAAGCCGCTTCCATTAACCTTAGGGTCAAGCCCAGACGTGATCTTGGTTTCCACAGCAACACCTTCGAGAAAGGCCGCTGAGTGAGTTATAAAAAAGTATCCTCCTCAACTTTTGGACATAGCCTCTGTCCCATTTCTACAAAGCTTGACCTGGGTAGTAGACAGGAAGGCCAACGGCTGAAGATGGGGATGTTAGGATTTCATCTGGAGAACCCGGCAACTTTGATGGGCCGGTGTGTGAGATGGTGTTGGGCAGTGGGGCTGTCCTAGGACCTAAAACCAGCACAAAGGAGGTTTCCTGGGCATCAGACATCTCTGATCCTCAGCTACCCAACCCTAACCCCCCAAACTACCACACATCCATACCCCAACCCAGGTACAAGTAACATGGCCACTAAAAGATCACTGAGGTCACGTCCAGCTTATTCAATAGTCCTGAACTTGTGATTGAGAAACTGAGAAACGCTTTTCAATGGGGGGGTTTTACTAGACCAGGCCAGGTCAGGAATGCAGCACAGTCGCAACCAAGTCAGACCAACGGTGACTCTTACGTCACTCACATTCTCCCCTTTCCAACCAAGGGTCCCCACATCTGTACATGAGCTGGAGCAGCTCCTAAGACTTGGGATGGGCCCCTGTCCATTGAATGCGGAGAAGCAAGAGGGCATTTAGCCTCAGGACAGGTTCTTTGTTCTCCTGGGTGCTTGGGAGCCTGAGCTGAGTCTTACGTGGACTCAGAAGACCTGTCCCCATCCAGAATCTCTTAGAAAAGCTGGGATATAGACAGCCAACTCTTGAACTCTGGGAAATCTGAAATAGCTGGTCAGATTGCTGGACACCAGAGCTTCCCTGCTGCTTCTGAAGTATCAATTGTTTCTAATCAGCATTGGGGGGCTGGGCAAAGAGGGGGCACAAGAGGGGACTGTAGGGGATCCCCCAGGTTTGCAATGTAGTCAACATACATGGGTGGGTATAACAAGCAAGCTATCAGAATGCCTATGTCCACAGGGAGAAGTGACCGCAAGTGGCTCTTAAGTGACACACAAGCCAAGAAGAGTGGAGTGAAGCTGGCGGTGACATCATCTATTCCATGTCACGCAGTGTGGATTTTGTTGACCTGGCTGGTTAAGTGGGTTTGGCCTTCCTTCCTCCTCCTACCCCTACACCCCTTGTGTCTCCTCTAGGGCTGCAAGCTCAGTGGAGAAGGATGAACAGTGTGATCCTGCCACAACTCAACAAGCTCTCCTGGTCCACTTGTAGGAGCCAACAAGGAAGCCCAGTTTGACATGATAGGGCAACGACTGGGCCCCAAGTCAACTCAGGCAGCAAAGGCTCCTTCCAGCCCACTGGCTGGAACATGTTCCTTCTTATCCCACCATGAGGGCTTCTAAAAAATAAAAAAAGATGGCACTTGATTGGTTTGACCTTTGTTATATCTCATGTGGAACGCCTCTTATCCTGATGGGTCCTCAAACTCAACTCAGATCATGAGCAGACACAAGTGATTTCCTTTGGCTGCTTTGCCATCACCAGCCTCCATCACTCTCCTGTTTCTCTCGGGTCTCGTTCTTGACCTTCAAGAGTGCCGATGGGGCAGGCGGGGTATTGTATCAGTCACACGGAGTATCGATGTATTGACTGGAAGTTCAGACCTCACCATTTCTATTCCTTGGCTGCTCTGTGGGATCCATGACACTTTAGTTTCTTCACTTAGTGAGCTTTTGCTCTTTCAATGGACTTCGGAATGTGTATTTGCCAAAGTAATTTCCACGATGAAACAGCAATAAGGAGAAGACTTATAAATCCGCATGGGGAACAAAAACCAAAGCTCTGGAGTTGTTTCAGTCTTGTGGTTTGGAGAATATTCTTTCATATTGTTGCAGAGTCAGAAAGTAATTTTACCAGAGGAGAGCTCATAAAATAATGGGTTTTTTTTTTTTTTTTTGGCAATCAGGCAACTTGGCTTCACGTCATTATTTTAACAGATTGCAAGGCAATTTATCTTCTCCACTTTCCACCATGAAAAGTTCACTTAATCATAGACTTAAAATGAACAGGATTGTTATATTTAATGAGATAAGTATAAAGTGCTCAGCTGAGTATTCAAGTTCCCCAAAACATACCTAAGCAACTACTCTCTACCATGAATCCTCCCACATTCAACAAGCTGTTTTCTCATCTGATCCTGGTATGGGTGGATGCAGTGGTGGGTGTGGGTGGTATGGGTGGTGAATGCAGTTCCCCATCTCCTTCATATATCTATATCATACGGCGTTGATAGGACTTACTGATACATATACGAAACAGATAGGTTCCAGATATACAAATATATCATATACCCATGACATACACATTCATATGTTACATATATTCTATGTATTCATATATTACACAGCCTCTCCACACTTTATGAAATGTCCAGTTCAAATCCAAGACAAGTTGTATAGAGGTCACCCCCTTTGCTGAACTACATCACTGACTATATCATACTTGCTGGTACATGATCCATGACCTCACTTCTTCAAGCCATCATTTATATCCTAACTAGAGAATAAGCTCCTTCAGGACCTTGGCTTGTATTTTTATGTTTCCACTAAGCACTTAACCCAGGGCTGTGCACATCTTGGGTGCTTAGTCAGTAGGTGATGGAGCCCATGAATAAAGAACAGAGAAGCCAACGTACACAGGATTGCAGGAAGACGGTTGCTCGGTTTTGATGTGTGCCACGCTGAGGGTCATCTGGGCAGCTGCAGGGGTGCAGAACCTGGCCGGGCCTTCCGTGCAGACACAGAGGCTGCGTTTGCAAGGTATTTTAGTAGCAATTGGGAAAAAACCCGTTTAGTCTGAGGATCCGATCAACACGGACTGCAAAACATGACAGTTCTGGTTCTAAACCTAATTTAAACAGAGAGAAAGGGCCCCACGTCACACTTGGCTTTTCACATGTAGACAAAGTCACTAGTAAGTCTTGGTTGTCCAGGAGCAGTTTCTGACTTTGTCACTTTATCTCACTTGCCTACAATCTCCTTAATTATAAAGGGAGGGATCTGGAAAATTACATTGTTCACCAAAGTTCTTTCTGCCCCTAGAATCCTTCGCCTGCCTGTTATAACCCACTTCCTTCCTCTACAGCCCTTTCCTTCTTCTCTGGCTGTCACCCCATTCATCGATTTATGACCCATTAACACTCATTGCTACCAGGTAAAGAAGGTGGTCAATTTCTTTGTTAATTAGGACCTCTTATAAAAACGTCATAGAGCTTCACTTAAAAAAAAAAAAAATTCAAACACAATTCCTTAAGTTTTCATTTGACCATGGCTCTGTTGTTCTTCCTGTACTAATTTAGTTTTTACAAGCTAGTGGTGCTTTAAACAGATATGCCTCCTTGGAAAAAAATTTTTTAAAGAGTGCATGCCTTTCTAAAATGTATTTTAGGAAGGGTAGTCTCTTTCTTGTTTTCCAGCGCCGGAAGATATGACTGATCATTAGAAGAGGGAAGGGGCACTCATAGAAACTGAATTAGGAGAAGGACGTGAATTCTTTTGATTAAATATAAAGTCCATCTCATTTAAAAAAGATTAATATTAATAATTTAATGGTGAAGGATATTATATTATTTACTGAAAATCGTATGATTTACTAGAAAGAGATAAAAATGATTTTTAAAGCTTTAATGAAAAGAAGAAGAAAAGGGAAAAGAATGGAGCAGAATTGACAAATAAAAAGAAGAAAATTGAATCCTTAACTTGAGTGGGGCTTTTTATGGCACTTGCTTCATTGGGAAATATGTACCATCATTCACCTTTGAGGTTGGGAGACAATACATTTAATCAAATAATTCTCCTGCCCACTCTGTATTGCTTAAAACCACCCAATTAATCTCAATGAAGATAATTTTTGCAACATGTCCAAATCCTAGGCATTTCCAGACTTCACTGTACATGCCATCAAAAAAAGGCTGACATGGTATCAGCTTGCTTTGGTATCACGGTATCATCACAGTTTGTGCCCTGGGTCACCCAAGTTGGACACCTTATCATTTTTAAGCATCTACTTTGTGCTAGTACCGGCCAAGGAGCTCACCACTCATTTCTAGGTTTAACCCCTGCTACAGTCTTAGCAACCAGGTATGTTCATCCCTTTCCTGCTGGCCAGGAAACTGAGGCTCAAGAATGCTAAGCAATCTGCAGTTACTTGTGTGCACAGTAGAATTAGATTTCCTTGAACCTTAACTCTGTTTTCTCAGGTCTAGAAGAATAAGATGATGCAAATTACTTGTTAAGCAACTTATAGTTATTTGAAAGCAGCTCTGACACCAAATTTCTTCCTATTACAGCACACAGTCTTCCTGAATAAGAGTCCCTAAATCAAAAGTGACAGGGCACAGGAAAAGCTGCCCTAAAACATGGCACCTTGGCATACTGAATATTTTAGCCTGCAGGAAATTGAAAAAACTGCAGAAGCAAAAAGGTCTCTCTGATCTTCTCTCTTAAGGACTCTCATGTGACAGGTGTCCTGCCCTGTATTTAGACAGGAGGAACGTTATGCAGACAGGCCATGAAGAATGTGAACAAACAGGCCCTGCTAAGTGTCCCTAGTTTACTACCATTAGATCATACTCGGTCTGCTTAATCACACTTCTCTGTGACTACCTAATTCATGAAACTCAGCACAAAACCACATAGGTTTTACTATTTCTTTGGGTCTTTCTTTCCTTATGAAAGCTGTGTCACATAAAACACATATTAAATAAATTTGTATGCTTTTCTTTTCTTAATCTGTCTTCTGTTAGAGGGGCCTTGGCCACGAGCCTAGGATGAACGAGGAAAAGATATTTCTCTTCCCGCACAATGGTAAATGTTGCTTATTTCTGCAAAGCTGAGGGATAACATACTTAGTTGTTGCAATCTAGAGTTTCTTCTCCAATCGCTGGAGTTGTGTTTCATATAACTTAGATTGTGTTACTTTTTCCAGAAGAGCTAATGAAATAGAAAAATGTTCAGAAGTTAAAATTAAAATGAATGGAAATTTTCCCTTTAATTAATCACATCAGCAAATCAGCGCTTTACATCAAAGTATTACGTAATGAGATTCTAAATCATGTTCCCAAGAATTTCTGTGTAAAACATTTCCATATGGTAAGAGTCTGTAAAATTTTATAACACATTCACAAATCATTGTGACAAGTAACACTGGTGTTAATTTCTTAAAAGTCAATGTCATTTTCCCAATATAGTTTTATGATTTTATTTCCTTGTGCCTTGAAACTTAAAAAACAAACCACATGCCTTCCTAGACAACTAAAAACAGATACACAATCGTTAACATATGTAAACAGATTGTATAGTTATCATGTACTTAAGGTGTGTTTTAATACATTTTTAAATCTAAAGTAAAGCCTATATTCTTAGTCTATGTTATGATACTCATATTATTTCTCTTATGGTATTTAACATAGTTTGTGTGCATTTTGCATATTTATTTAGTCGTTTAATCTTTCTTTGACTCCCAAACTACAAAGTCAGCTGATTCAGGAAAACAAAAACTTTCCAATTATTTCAAGCAGAAAGGCATATAAATTAGGAAATTTGATGATTATAAAAATGTTGAAAGGGTGGGAAGAGAACAAATGTAAGTTTTCCACTAGCTTTAAGAGGGTCAGGAAACTTCAGGAACCACAGAAAACTGTTGGCTATATTCATAGTTTCGTGAATCTCCAAAACCAGTAATTATAGAAATGGCCTGGACTGCCGAAAATTCTCACTTCTGCTAAAGCTCAGACACCTGCCCGTGGAGTAGCAATCTGGCTTCTGCCAGTCTTTCAAATTTTGTGAGAATGCTTCTCATTGGCAGATTCTAATCTGGAACCCTTCTGGCAGAGGATTCTAGAAAACTGAGTTCTCAGGCTCCCAGCTTCTGTGACAGAGGGCAAGGAAAAGTTTTGCTGGGCGGCCTATGGATAATTTGTTAAAAGTTCCAAATGGGAAGGACCCGTGCCAATTTTTTTAAAAAATAAACACTTTAAAATGTTCACAGTTTAAATTTCCATTATGGTAAATATTGATAGACAAAACCCACATAAACAAAAGTTCTCATTAGTAGCCTCAAAAGGTTTTAAGAATGTAAACTCTGAGACTAAGATTATCTAAGAAGATATTTGTTGAATGAATTAATGAGCAAAAGGTCATTGTATTCTTGTGTTACACATGGAGGCAGCAGCCTGTACGTGTTTTCGAAGCAAGACTGTCTCTCACATTCATTCTCAGTCCTCATAATTTTGTTGCTGAAAGACAGGGAGTGGCATATGGGGCCGCTGACCACTGGGAAGTGACATACAATTCAACTTGAGCATCCATGGGACTTGGTATCCAAGGAGGGTCTTGAAACTGGTCCCCTGCAGACACCAAGGGACGAATGTAGTTTGATTTGGGTCAGCCTAGGGCAAAATTGTGAATTAGATGAAGTTTGTATTCAGTGTCCCCAAGTCCTTGTCACAGAGTTAGAGGATCCTTATTAGAAGGGGCCTGGGAGATCACTGTCCCTCCCAATGCTTGGGGCGCAGCTTCACGCAGCCCTGCTTCATGTATCCCCGAGGGACACTCGGTAGAGTGTGAAGAGTGTCCACAACCACGAACAATCCTGGGATATCAATTTCACTTGAAGACTTTGGAGCTAGCAATATGTCAAATAATTACATTAAACCAAAGACATATTATGAAATGCATGATAAACTGTATTATTTGTCTCAGTTCTTTCCTTCTTTCTGCCTGTGACTTGCAGGGCAGAAGAGTGGCCAGAGCATACATTTCTGTACCCACTGACCTGGGTTGTAGCCATGAGATACACTTTGGGCACTAGGACAGGGGACCGGGGTTACAGTGACCTCTTTCTGACCTGAGGCTTTGCGAGGCATCCCTCACATCTGATCACCTCTCGGGTCCAAAGACAATGAGTAGACATGCAGAACAGACTTAACCCCAGCGTAAATCCTGGAGCCACACCAGGCAGACCCCAAAAACTGGGAAAAATACATGTCGTTTTAGCCACTGAGATTTGACTTTGCTTATTATGCGTCAAACATTAGCTAACACAGAGATTGGTACCTAGAAGAAGAGGGCCTCTGGAACAGACATCTACTATGCAGCACTGACCGTGAGATCAGCTGACAGGCAATAAGGAAACCATTATGGGAGAATGGAAAAAACTGTGACCTGAGTTGTATGATTGACAGGCCATTTGGTAAGACTGTCCTCCGTGGCAACTCAGCACACGGGAAGTATGTGTAATAACTTGTGGTGTTAGGTGAGAAACTTTGGAGGCAAAAGGTTGATAGAATGAGCTGGTTCCTTTGATAAAGTATTACCAGAATGAGATGAACTCTGAAAAGGCCGGTCTGCAAATTGAAGAGGGCCCAGAAATTCTGGGACTTATAGGGTTGACCAATGACAACTGTTTCTTATCAAATCAAAGATGTAGCTATTAAAAAACTGCATCAGGAAATGACCTAATCCAGGGTAGTGTCACTGAAATACAACCTCAAGACAAACACTAAATCAAGACTTTGAAAGACCTCTGAAAAGATTAAGGTGGCCCCAACAGCAGATTTTAACTGGAAAAGCATTTCTACATAGATTGAGGGTATGGTCTCTCAGAAGCCCATGCAGCTCAAAGGACTTCACAGGAAGTCTCTAGAGAGTTCTTTGGTCCATAGAGAGCCATTTCCAAAGAAAATTGTGGTTGTGGCTTAGGCACATGGAATTGATTGGAATCAAATACATGGAAAACGCTCGAAGTTTCTGAGATAATGATATTGGCGAAAGTACTGCCAGTCGTAATTAAAAGAGAATGTGACTATTTGGCTATAAAAAGACCTAAGGGAAACCAATGGTATCCAGGCAGGAACGAGAAGAGAGAGCTTCTCAGTCACCAGAAAGGACTTATTCACCAGCACCTTCCTAAGATGTGACCATGAAAGATGATGGAAAAGGAAGGATGTCCTGGAGGGTGGAGCCAAGCGCAGTGGAGAACCATGGATTGGGGGCTGCTCATCAAGGAACGTTCCCTGACCTGTGACCTTGCCCAGTGGGACTTCGGAGCCACAGTGGACTCATAACTGCTATGCGTGTTCCACTCTTGATCTTTTCAAACAAGTGTTTTTTCCATTGAGCCTCTGCGTCCTCCACTGTTAGATGTTGGGTACGCAGTGGTGTGTTTCTTGGCACTGGGGGTGGTTTTAGTTTACAAGCCTCCCTATCAAGAGGAGCTGACTCTGGACCTGATGTCAATTGTAAGATTCAGGACTTGGAGCCTGATGTTGGGATACTAGATGAAACTTTTGGGAGTCTTAGCATGGAGGTGAACACATTTGTACGGGAGTGGGAGTGAATGCTTGTGGTCAAGAGGAAAGGCTATGGTCAACTGGATTACTTGTCTCAATTCTTCACTTCCTCTGCTATGAGACTTCTCAGTGCAGTAGATCAAGCAGAATACGTCTCCTGCCCCACTGAATTTGGGGGCTTAGCTGTATGACGTGTGACATGCTTCGACCAATGGAAGGAGGTTGAAGGTGACAACTGTTGCAAGAGGACTGTTGACAGAGAACTGCCTGTTTCCACTTGCTCCTCTTGCACACCTCTGATCTGCTGGTAAGCAGAACATGCCACAGGTTGCTGCTGGTCCAAGGAGACTGCAAAGACCCCTGCAGCAGACCTGAACCTCACACACAGCCTACAGTCAAAGCCAGGAAATCCCAGCCAAGCCCACAAAGCCATGGCTAACCCACGGACCCACAAATAGGGAAATAAAGACAGACTATCATGAACCCTGAGTTCTTGGAGGTTGCTTGGTTCAAAGAAAAAACAGGTCAATACGGAGTGAAATACAAACTTCCCCCTATTTGTTAAGATAAAACATAAGGCTTTAAGGGAATCTCACACTTGCTTTGGGTCTCTTGAGATTATACCTTCTCACCTTAGAGGCCACCGGTCATTTCTGCTGTTCAGGGAATTATTTAAAAAATGCTCTGCCTAGTGAAGAGCCCCAGGCCAGAGGTGTCCTGACTCTCTTCCAAAATAAATAATGGAACTTATTATTAACTGTGTGATCTTGGGAACATGACACTGTCTTCCTGGTACCCGGTTTCCTTCTTTATAAGTTGGAACTTGTTCTCTTACTTCATGGGATTATTGGGGGGAAAGGAAAGGAAATAATGGATCTGAAAATAGCTTGAAAATAATACTGTGCCATATAACCAGGGGCACTATTGTTATCACAGGGTGGCTGCTAGATTTCGTGCAGCACCTGAGTGAGTTATTCCAGGGACACGGCTCATCACTGCTAGAGGCAGCCAGTTCCACTCTCACTCAGCTTCGAGAGGTTGCTACTTCCTCCCCACCTGTCCTCTGCGCAGCAGTGAGCAGGGCCTCATGCACGATCGTTTTCTTTGCTTTGGTCCCATTAAAATTTTACCCCTCCTAGCTTCTTAAGGCCCTGTCAAACTCAGCGGCTGTTCTAATTTTCCTAAGACAGAAGTAGCTGAAAATGTTATTGATATATTTCCATTTTAACTGGGACTTCCATGAGCAAACCCAAGAAATGACCAATGGTGAAAAGTTGAGGCCCAGGCGCAGTTCTCTGCTGGGTTAGGAAACCTATAAAAGTCTTCTCAGAATACAGATTGTCCACAAATAGGGCTGGTCCTGACGTGTGAACAGTAAGCTGTGTATTTCCAGGGGGAAAAAGAGAGCAGATTCAGGCTGAAGAACAAGGTTCTTTCTTCTGACTATAAAAATTTAATGTTGTAGTCTTTGCAGAGGGTCAAAAATAGATTTTTTTTAGCTTATTAAGTTATTACCTGTTCTGAAAATGACCCTCACCTGCCTATAGATATGACAAAGTCTTGCAGTGTCAAAATTAACCTTTAAATTAAAAGTCACTAATAGCCTTTTTATGGGTTGGAGATTTCCCAACATGCCTACATTGAGTAAGTACCATAAGAAAAAGTTGTGGCTGACCAAATCCAGTGGATGCTTTCTAAAGAGTAAAACTATGTTATTATTCTGAGATAAGTTGTTAAAACCTCGATGAAGCTATTTTAGATAATATCTTCTAAAATGAAGACTTAATCTAAAACACTGCCATTCAAAAGGAATACCTACCTTAAACAAAATTTGCTTACAATTTCAAAAAGTACCAAAACAAATCTCATCTAGATATTATTGATAAATGTCTTCAATAGCTTAAAAAAAAATCATAGCTACCAGAGCATGCAAACATCTGTCTTTTTAAAGGCTCCTCTGACATGTTAACTGAAATTTCTCTCTATTTTGGTCTAAATACTGGTTTCATTTTTAAACTTTAAGCAACCTTGAACAATTGACTGTATAAATAAAGTTATTCAATGAAGATATTGGCTAATACTGAGATGGTAAATGAACTCTATAGATTTCAGATAAAAATAGTGAGTTAATCACAGATATTTATTTTCTCTCTTTTAGAAAACCTAAGAAGGCATTAACCATACGGACAAAGAGAACTGGAGGTAACAATAAGAGATGAGAAGTTTTTAACAAATATTAGATGGTGGGAAAGGGAAGAAGAGTGATAACAGGTTGATCTGAGTAGAGTTGTGACTCAAGGAAGTGTCTGCCAAGGGACACACCACCAGGGAAGAACGAGTTTGTCCAGTGGAACCAAAGAAAGTGATGCTTTTGGAAACACCAGGTACACGAGGGTGGGGAAGTTTGGAAGACAGACAAGCCAAAGCTGGGGCTGGTTGCAAGCCCAGTTGGCTTCTCGGATGCCTCACAAGATGGCTACCTTCCTCCTTGTCTCCCCCGGCCCCCCACGTGAAACCTGAGGGACACTCTCTCTCGGGGATCTGAGATCTCAAGGCACCAGGCACAGAGAGGGACAGTCAAGCAGAGTTGGGCTCCAAGCAGGGGATGAAGGGAAACTCTACACGTGGAATGGTGGCCTCCTCAGGCGCCTTCCTCAGCTCTGCTTCCGGATTGCCGGCAGCAAGTGAAGTCAGATGCTTCTGCTCTGAGGACACTGAAGACCTCAGAGCAAGAGTGTCCTGACGATGACGTCACCTGTCATCTGTGACATCACCTGGCAGTGAAGCTTACCCGTCAGCACATTCAGCCTCCTCTCCCAAGGTGAATGCTCAGTCAGGTTCTCGGTGCCTCCCTCTCGCATGGGACAGACAGGGAAGGCACCGGCCCCAGCCTCTGGGCAAAGGCTCCTGCTGCAAGAGACGGACCAAAGCGAACACCAGGAAGGAAAGATCACACAGGAAAACGGAAGCTGCAATGGATCGAGGGAAACTTGAGATATGCACATTACTGTTACCAGAGAGAAAGAGGGAAACACTTTGCATCCATGAAATGAACACGGGATGCTCTAAAAGAGAAACAGTCAGTGATGACTACTTTTTGGAAAATAAAATTAAAATACCTGATAATCAAGTGGAGTGACAGATTTACAGAAATCTTCTAGAAAGCAGAGCAAAACATATGGGAAATAAAAAACAAAATTTTTTAAAAAGTGGAAAATCAGTTGAAATCAGCAAAGGAATGTCCCAGCTTGAGAGCTTTGCATGTAGAAACAGGAGAATGGGTGAGTCCAGGAGAGAGTGGGGGAGAGTCATCCTGCACTTGGGCTGCCATGCTGAAGTGTCACTTGGGAGAGGACAGACACCTGGGGAGGACAGGGAGGAGAGAGATGAACGCATCTAACCTGCCGAGGCCAGGCAAGAAGCCTCCCAAGCCCCTCTTGGGAAAATGATAACAACGAAATTTGTTCTTCGTGGTTTTCTGTAGCTATGTTTTATTTTACAGTGAAATGATTTTTAAAAGCATCTTAAGTCAGAAAAAAAGAAGGGCACATACAACACTTTATTACGATATATATTTCCCTTAAGAAAGGTATGCAAGGCCGGGTGCGGTGGCTCACCCCTGTAATCCTACCACTCTGGGAGGCCAAGGCGGGTGGATAGCTCAAGGTCAGGAGTTCAAGACCAGCCTGAGCAAGAGCGAGACCCGTCTCTACTATAAATAGAAAGAAATTAATTGGACAACTAAAAACATGTGTAAAAAATTAGCCGGGCATGGTGGCGCATGCCTGTAGTCCCAGCTACTCGGGAGGCTGAGGCAGGAGGATCGCTTGAGCCCAGGAGTTTGAGGTTGCTGTGAGCTAGGCTGACGCCATGGCACTCTACAGCCCGGGCAACAGAGTGAGACTCTATCTCAAAAAAAAAAAAAAAAAAGAAAAGAAAGGTATACAGGGGAAGAATTCAAGGGGGCAGGAGAAGCGGGGTTGTTTGTGCCCTAGGAATACAGCACTTCTTCTCTACCTTAAATATAAATTCCACTAGAGCAGGAATGAGCACAGCTGGATTTGGGCGTCACATCTCGTACCCACAGGAACCGGCTATGTCATCCTGGACATGCCATGTCACCTCCCTGGGACTCTGTCCTCACCTGCAAAGTGATTTCTAAGGCTCCACTTAAATCCTGAGTCCTTAGTCTAAGCAATGTTGGGAAGAGTACATTTTCCCATTTTTCCCTTTCTTTTTCTATTTTTGGTGGCTCAAAGTGATTTTATATAATAGCAATTTAATCAAGCTCTATCGCCATTCGTTTGAGACATGACTTTGAGTCCCAGTGCCAGTGTTTCTTGCCTGTCATTCCAGGTACCTGGGAACATGAGGCGCTGCCACCACTTTGCTCCCCAGGTGACAAGCAAGAAGGAATAATTCACACAAAGTACCTTAAGAGCACGCTTCCTAGCATACCCCAATAGGGCCACCAGAGAGAAAATGGCAGGTAGAAATGGATGGTTAGCCCAGTGGCCTCGTAAGAGGACTTTGAAACCTTGGAAAAGGAAAAACTTAAAATGATTCTTTCAAGTACAGGGAAAATACGATTTCACAACTTCTATTTATTAATAGTTAACTTTTAGTTTGCATTTTCCATGTATATTTAAAACATGCATATAATGTACTAGGCTATATTTGTAGAATAGCCCATGTACTTTTTAATACATATATAGGGTATTTATATATAGGTTATATATTAACACACAGTATCAATATAGTTCGTATATTACTGATAATATCTGGAGTCCATTAATTCTACAAGCAGTCCATTAATTCTGCACAATGTCATACTTTAAAAGCAAACTCAGAAATTGAAAGAATGGACCCGGCACATATGAAGGCCCGGCATGAATTTAACATAAAATATTCACTGCACTTGAGGAATTCCAATCTAATTTAGGCTAATTTATCAGAATAACTTCAAACCAGTGTCAGAAAAAAACACCCACACATTTCTCTTGTCTCCTGTTCACAGAAATAATTATGTCTCTGATCAGGAGAGAGAGGGGAAAAAAAAATAGCAATAAACATGGGAAACTTTAGGAGGTTCTGCTTCCTGGAGAGAGGTCAAGTTAAAGTTTCGAGAAGACTGGGTTGCAGCCTCAGCCCTTCCAGAGTAAAGACACAACTTGCAGAGTTTGTGGAATCCCGAGGAAGTCTGAGTACTACGCTTGGCTCTCAGGCTGAGGAAGTTTCCATTCCTCATCCGAAATCACCGCAGTGATGATCATTGCCATTTTATGAGCAGCACGTGCCATCCGGCTCCCTTATCGGTGCTGGAGCCAACAGTCCTGTTTAAGGAAAATGTTTAAAAAATGGAGAGCTGGAGAGAAACTCAGTGGGAGCACTACGATAATGGAATTCTATCCGACAATAACCAGGAGCCACACATTTTTCTGAAGGATAAGGAACAGAAGATGTCATTCTTAAGAAGTAGCTTGTGTACATCTAATGGCCCCAGACGAGGTCCCCGTCCGTGGTAGCGAGTGCCCCTGCAGCTCTCTTTCCAAATTAGACGGCTGCTGCGCGAGCACTAGGAGCTGCTCCTCCTGGCCTATTTGGTCCCTTCCAAATTACCTGGCATCCGCATTAATTTAAAAGGCAACATCTTTGGGAGCAGCTATTAATATAGAAAATAACATCAACTTTAATTGTGGCCTCAGAGAGTTGGGCAATGAAATATTTTACAGGTGTTCATTAATTTTTCATTTTATATAACACCGGTGAGGGCTTTAAAACATATAAAAAGAGAGTAGATTTTCTTTTCCAACTGTTTTAATTTTTTGGGAGGCTGGGTTACTCTGGTCAGTATCCACTCTTTGCTCTTCCTGACTTACTTTCTCCTTTCTTCCTTCTAACTCTCAGACCTGAGAAAGTGCAACAGAAAGAACATCAGGTAATCCCAGCACTTTAGGAGGCCGAGGCGGGAGGATCGCTCAAGGTCAGGAGTTCGAAACCAGCCTGAACAAGAACGAGACCCCGTCTCTACTAAAAATAGAAAGAAATTAATTGGCCAATTAAATATATATAGAAAAAATGCCTGTAGTCCCAGCTACTTGGGAGGCTGAGGCAGGAGGATAGCCTGAGCCCAGGAATTTGAGGTTGCTGTGAGCTAGGCTGATGCCATGGCACTCTAGCCAGGGCAACAGAGTGAGACTCTGTCTCAAAAAAAAAAAAAAAAAAAGAAAGAAAGAACATCAGATGAAATTGGTGAAGACTTTCCTCTCATCTAACTCTGCCACTTATGTAGCTGTGCAACCTCAGGCAAGTCACCTAACCTCTCTGAACCTCAGTTTCTTCACCTATACCGTGAAGATAATGATATTTGCCCTGCTTCCTTAAGCAGGAAAACGAAAGTGCTTCATAAACTTCAGAGTTATAAATTTATAACATTCTGAAAAACTAAGAACAGAAGGTGGCACTTAATTCATTAAGGAGGTTTGACAGCGTTGGAAATGATTTCAAGATGTGCTTTTCTTCTTACAACTAAATCAAAATTCTTTTCATATCTCGGATCACAAATCATCTTTATGGAAACCAAGAAGGATCTAATTCTAGAGACAACATTTTCTGAAGGATACTCATTGTTCCATTTCGATGTAAAACGTACAGGAGAAAGATCTCTGTCAGCACAAAGGCTCACAGACCCAAAGTCTTAATCATCTTTAACTTTTAGCTATTATTCCGCTGAGAGAGAGAGTGGTGTCGCATGAGGTTTTATGAGGTCTCTGCGAATGACTTTGCTTCTGTACTCTTTCAGCGCAAGTTAAATGCTCACAGAGTCCTTATTTAAGCAAAGTAAAGTATATTTCATCTTGACACATCAAGACTTCCCTTGACCTGGTCAATGGGACATAACATTGTCTTCAGTAGGATTTTATAGAAAAATCTCTCCTCCTTTCTCTCCACCTGCTAATCCAGCAGATATTGACATGGCAGGATCCAGAATGTCTTTGGAAACCAAAGCCTTTGGGCTCCTTTCCAAATTTCCCTCCGTCTTCCTTCTTCTAAATTTGTTTAACAATTCCTTCCTCTAGTCTCTACTGCATCTAGGAGACTGCCGGGAAATACAGGAGGCACATATTAAATCTGCACTGAGTATCGCGGAATATTACCTTGTATATAAAATATCATGTGGGCCTGAGCTAAGAGGGAGAATTTTGGCATAGGAGTGTGTGTCATCTGTCTATAAAATAGGAGTTGTGCCTGTGTGTACAAATTATCCTATTTTAATACGCCTGAGTTGCTATTAACAAGTTAACGGTTGCCATTCATTTGAGAATAGACCATTTATAATCTTGCAGAGGAAGAGTGTGTCCAGCTAAATTGCTGCTCAGTAAATTCCCACAGCTTAGTAACAGGAACTGGGGCAGCCGGAATGGTAAAGAGAGATCATCTGCTCCCAGTTTTGTCACAAGCTGCTTGGGTGACTGTGGGTACATTGTTCTATCTCCCTAAGATGCAATTCCATTATTCATCAAGAAGGGAAAGGATGAAATCCGTTGATCCGTGGGGCTCTACAGGGTGCCCCAAAAGTCTCCATACAATGGAAAAATTTTGTAATGAATATTTTGTGAATAAAGCTACATTTAGCTACAATTTCCCATTTTTCCGATGTACGGCAATTATTGGGACGGCCTGTATTCAGTTCTGACATTGAGCTGGCAGTCTCTGAACTCTCTGGGTCAAAAGACAGGCACAAAGTGCTAAGAGGAATAGCCTTGATACAGACTAGGGAGCTCCTAGAGCTGGAGTGGCTGGCCCTCCGAAGCAGTCTGGAAAATGGGTACACCGGTTCAAAAAGGGAACCGGGCATGGGATTGTATTAATAACAATCACCATGGAACTGTCTCTATTTCTAGGTAAATAATTTGTATCACAGGGGTCCACTGTGACAGTTTCAAGTAGAAGGAAAGCACAAGGAATAGACATTCCTTTCTCCAGGAATGCAAATATAACCTGGAGGTGTGTCGCTCAGTGGTTGAATGAGGCCTTTGTTCCTGTGAGTCTCTGAGTATAATCGCTGGTGTCTTGAAGTCAGCGAGTCATAGTTGACCTTCAGGTTCTCTCCCACTACCAACACGTGCTAGGGGAAGTCACTTTCACCCAGGTAAGTGATTTGGGTTCCTCTTTGGAGATCTTTCGACTCCTACATGGAAGCCAAGGAAACATGGCCCTGTGCATTTTAACCAGAACCAAGGAAGTGCTTCGTTTTTTTTTTTTTTTTTTACCTTTTATTTTCAAAGGAACTTTTGGTGTTTCTAATTTAGTTTCAGGGTTAGAAAGTAAAACTTGGAAGAAGCTGCTTCTGGGACAGCAGGTTGAAATCTTAATTTCAGATACTTGCTTTTTATACGACGTGCCAGCCAGCCAGCCAGCCAACCAGCCAGCCAGCCAGCCAAGCGTTTCCCTGAAATGAGATCTCACTTCCACTCGCGAAGGGGAACCAGACGAGAGAGCCAGGCTGCGGTAAAATCAGCCGGCAAAGAAAGTTTTAGGGGCCAACTCCGGATAAAAATAGTCCCTGCCTCTGGGGCCAGTGACTTCGCTGGTGTTTCTAAATTGAAAATGCACATTTTCCACGAAAGGAGTAGGGTCACTGGCAAGAGAGCGTCCCAACTCATTTCCTCTGTGTGTCTCTGCTGCGTGAGTCACTGACCCAGGAAAGACACGCTGTCTGCAATGTGCACTGAGCAATTAAACTAAAACTCTGAAGTTAACTGCTAAGGAGAGAGAACACAGTTACCTCCACCCAGGACTCATGAAAAGGAGCCACAAGTTTCCTGCATATACATTACGGCCAAAGAGCAAATGCCTGTCTATGGGAGGGAAGGATAATCATTAAATCTATGAATATTCTTTCAAATTATAAAGTGGGAAGAGAGAATAAATTTATACTGAGTTCTTGCTTCATGGCAGAGACGACGAGTCTCACGTAGCAGTGGTAGCAGAAGCAATAATGATAATAACAACAAATGCTACATGCATTTTTTAGCCTGCGTTATAATATGAGCCAGGTTGAGTTTGATGGGCTTTCTACCTGTTATCTTACCTGTTAAAAACTCTTTGCATTAATAACCTCATTTGCAGAAGAAAAAAACAGATTCAGAGAGGCTAGCTCTTTATCCAACATGATACAGCTTGACAAGAGAAGAAAGCAGGACTCGAACCCCTGGTATAAGTACAAAGCCCAGGACCCTAATCTCATGTGATGACACAGCTACTAGCATCTTCATTTGACAGATAAGGAAACTGACATCTGAAGAACTTTGTAATTTCTCCAAGGTTAGCATCTTTGGAGTTGTTGGGCATAGACTTCAAACCCAGTTTTTCACAACACAGCAGTAAAACCTGCGTTAGGTAACACGCTTCTTTCTTTTGATCAATGAATTAACCCCAACTGGATTCTATAGCAGTCACATCCTATTTTATTTTCAACTTTTTAAACACTGTTTATGTATTTCCTGGCTATTTGGCGAACATCTGTTTCTAGGATTGTTTCAGAGAGTTGAACACGCAAGACGGTGACAAGGTTGATGCATTGCCTTCCGGAGGTGAAATGAGAGGCTTTTTGTTTTTCTCTTTTCAAATCATATTTTCTTCCTTGACCGGAAGTGTTCCCGCAGGAAAAAATTACTGACCAAGATCGGTGTGAAATTTGATTTGAAGGAAGCAAATAGGTTCTCAGTGTGAACGCCACTTTCTCATCATTACCTCTGATTGCCGTGAGAAAGAATAACCTTCGCAGAAGTCAACAGGGTACTTGTTTGAAGTATATTCGGCAAGTTGCGAGTTTGCTAACTAGTCTTTCTTGATCTGGGCAAAATAATTGTCTTTTATCTGCACAAATGTATGTATTTGTTCCCCTAATGCATGCTGCCATCTTACAGAGTTTCCGCATGGTCCCTCTGTGAGATCCCAAACCATTTTAGGAATGGGCAGTAAGCTGTCTTTGAGTTCTAGGTGCAGGTAGATCTGGCTTTATCCCAGCTCCACCATTTACAAACAGCATGACTTTGTCGATATTACTTAATCAAGTCTTGGATTCCTAATCTGTAAAACAGGTTGTTTTTAAAAATTAAGTGAGTTAATAATGCAGTATACAACAAGTGCGTAATGAATGGTAGCTATGATTATAATGATCAGGACAAAATTCTTCAATGATTTCCCTTTTCCCCTCTAGAGTTATGTTTTTCCTCCTACACTTAATTTTGTGTATCTAAATGACAAAGCTGTAAAAAGCTTTGAATTCATCAGTATCAGCTGAAAAGATGGTATCGCAATTTTAAAGTGATAGAGAAAAATCAAAGACATATAGCCTTTCACATTGAACCTTTTTAATTCAGGCAGAATCTTTTTTCCCTTCAAGTTTATTGAGGTATAATAGACAAATAAAATTTGTATATATTTATGGTGTACAATGTGATGTACGTGTGTACATAGACACATCACAAAATGACTATCACAATCAAGTTAATGAACAGAGCCATCATGTCACGTAGCTATTTATTTTTTTGTGGAAAAAACATGCAAGATCTACTCTCTTAGCACTTTCAAAGTGTACAAGTTTACAATACATTAACTCCAGTCACCATGGTGTGCAGTGGAGCTGGAGAAATTTATTCCTTCTGTTTAACTGAAACTTTGTATCCTTTGACCAACATTTCCCCTCCCTTTCCTCGTCTCCCCCCGCCCCGTAACCGCCATTCTACTCCTACTTCTATGAGTTTAACTTTTTTAGATTCAAAATATAAGTGAGATTAAGTGATTTTTGTCTTTCTGTGCCTGGCTTATTTCACTTAGCATAATGTCATTCAGGTTCCTCTGTATTGTCCCAAATGACAGGATTTCCTTCTTTTTAAAGGCTGAATCACATTCAGTTATAGATCATAGACCTAGATATGAGAGCTAAAACTATTAAATTCTAAGAAGAAGACGTAAGAGTAAGCCTGTGACCATGGATTAGACCTTCCTTGATACAACACCAAAAGCATAAATGACAAAAGAAAAAAATAGATAAATTGGAAGTCACCAAAATTAACTTTTGTGTTGCAAATGATTTCATTAAATAAAGTAAAAAGGCAATCCATAGAACAAGAGTAAATATAGAAAAATTATATATTTGATAAGGGATTTTTACCCTCTTACCTGGAATATAGAAAGAACTCTTACAGTGCAATAATAAAAATATAAATAACCAATTGAAAAATGAGCAAAAGATCCGCATAGACATTTTCCCAAAGAAAATATGAAAATAACCACTAAGCACATGAAAAGATACTCAAAACGCATTATGGAAGTGCAAATGAAAACCACAATGAGATAAGCCTTCCCACACACTAGGATGACTCTAATACAAGACAAATAATGACAAGTATCGGTAAGGATGTGGAGAAGTTAGAACTCTCATGCACTGTGACGGGACTGTAAGACGGTGCAGCCACTTGAGAAAACAGCTTGGTAGTTTCCTCAAAATGTTAACCGTAGAGTTTCTATGTGCCCCAGAAATTCCACTCATAGGTACGCACTCAAGAGAAATGAAAGCTACATCCACACAAAAACTTGTACATAAATAGTCATAACATCATTATTCACAATAGAAAAAAGGCGGAAACAATCAAATCTCCATCAACTGATAAATAGATAAATAAAATATGGTGTATCCTTACCGATGCAACATTATTTGGCAATAAAAAGGAACGAAGCATTGATACTTGCTATAGGATGTATGAACCTTGAAAACATTGCGTTAAGTGAAAAAGTCAGCCACGAAAGACCACATATTGTAGGATTCCATTTGCATGAAATATCAAGAACATGCAAATACGTAGAGACAAAAAGTAGGTTAGCGATTGTCCAGGGCTGGGAGGTTGGCTGGAAATGGGGAATGAGGCTAATGCATACAGGGTTTCCTGTGAGGGAGACAAAAATTGATCATGGTGATAGTTACACGATTCTGTGAATATACTCAATATCGCTGAATCGTACATTTTAAGTGGGCAAATAGTATGCTATGTGAATTACATCTCAATAAAGGTTTCAAAAACAACAACAAAAAAGAAGATAATGCTGGGTCCTTTCCATAAGTCGAATTACATAAAACTAGTCTACATGAGCCAAGAAATGAAAGGGAATGAGCCGTAGCTCTTGGAGAGCCTTCCCAGACAAGCGCATACCTGTCAACTTCTCTCACTGATACACAGTTCTTTGGTGGTCTTCTCTGTAAATACATCATCATATAGTTAACCATTTTCCTCATCATGTACACTTAAAATGCTTGGAGCCTTGCAGCTGATGTTGCAGTTTATATACATACACATATACCATTTTTATATATTCATATTTATGCACACATACATATGTATCTGTAAATACACATATATACATGCATACTTTGATATTCTTTTGGTTGTATCTCTTTGTCAGTGTATCCATAGGATAGATTCTTTACAGGAAAATTATAGTGCCAAATTGTCTCCCAAGTTACACCTATTTACATTTCTGTCAGCACCATAGGCGGATGCCTGTTTCCCGACATCTTTGGTAATACCACTTAGAATTACAATAAATGAAATCTGATCTCTTTCTATTTTACATGGAATTTCTTTATGAAGACGTCTAAGTCTCATTGCATTGGCTTATTGGCCATTTGTATTTCTTTTTCAGTGAACTTCTGATACTTTTATTGAGTTTTCTAAGCAAAACTAAAGAAATGGGTGCTTTGCCTGATATATGTGTTACAGATATGTTTCCTTTTGTCGTCTGTTTTGATTATAATTTGCTGTATTTTCTAAAACCTTATGCTGTCAATCTTACTGATCTTTTCCTTTATGGCTTTGAGTTATGTATCATTTTTTAAAGGGTTTTCTGACATTAAGGTTAGAAATTAATAAACCTGAGCTCTCTTTTGATACTCGATGGTTTTACTTTTTGCATTTGAAACTTTGATACATACGGAGTTTGTTTGGATATAACAAAGGGGATAGAAATTCAGTTTTAATTATTTTTTTGAAATGGCTAACATTTATCCCAAATTTCCTCAATTATTTGAAATACCACTTTTAGCACTAACATAAATTCTATATGTTTATAAATTCATAAATTCTATAAATTTGGGCTAATTTCTAAACTCTCTTCTAGTGATTTCCTATTTTATTTTCAGCACTAAAATATTTTATTTAGTATAGCCTTAGAATATGTTTTAATAATTGACAATCCCTCTCATGACTTCTTTTCCAGAAATATTTTGGCTACAATCACGTTTGTTTCTATGGATTCATTTTGTTAAGGTCCCAGAAAATATTTTGTTAGTACTCATATTTAAAAAAGAATTGGTATTTTTTTAAATAATGACTCGTCCTAAGTACAAGGTGTGTTTTTCACGTATTCACATGTTCTTAAATGTCCCTTGAAAGAATTGGTAAAGTTTCCTTCATATAGATCCCGCATATTTCTTTTATAGTTTACTCTTGGGTATTTTTTGTTGTTATTATAAACAGAATCTTTCCATTTCTCCATAGTATTTACTCTCTGATGATTGGTTTGTATATGGGAAAACACATACACATACTTATGTTTTATGCCAAATTTATAACCAGCTCTTTTCTGAATTAGCTCATTGATGTTAATTTTTCATTTCCTTCTCTTCTGTAATTGAGTTTTATGATTAATATACTTGTACATTTGTAAATAATTAAAAATTATTCTCCTTCCTAATATGTCTATTAATTTTTCTATCTAGTTATCTTGGCTAATTTTTCTAAAACCATGTTCAATAAAAGTGGTAACTGTGGGATATTTCTTGAATAGTTTCTTCCTTCAATAAAAATGCAACTGCATTCAATATTAAGCATAACATTGGAATATGTATCTTCAGCAGCTTCTTCCGTGTTGTTCTAGAAAATCCCCAAACATTATCATACAAAGAAATCCCTGTTGCTCCTCACCCTGCAGTATGTGAAACAGAATTGCCCTGTGTTAAGTAACTTTTCATGTTTTTGGATTGATGTAAGGCATGTTTCTAAAGCTACTGTTTGTTTTTTAAACTAGTCTGGAAGATGCCTGTCTTCTCTTTGGGGTAGCTCCCTAGAGCCATATAACTTATCTTTTAGTCATACCATCCCAAATATACCCTTTACATTTAGTAAAAATCCACACAGACTTTCCATGTATGTAATAAAAGGCAAACTAAATTTTGCTTGTTTGCGATTGAACCATCCTTGCTATCCTGGGATGAATGCCATTTGATTGTGGTGAGTTACTTCTTTCATGAACTACTGACTTGAATTTGGTAAGATTATATTTAATAGTTAATATTGTATACTTACATTTATAATCATGAAATGATCTGCAGATTTCTTTTTTGTATTTGCTTTCATCAGCAGGTTTTCTAATTTCTGGCCTTATAAGAAGAATTTAAATTTTTTTTTTTCTGTTTTCTATGTTCTGGAAAAGTTTATAGAGTACCTAAATTATATCTTCTTTAAATGTTTGAAAGAATACCATCCATGAATTCATCCAAACCTAGTATTGATGGTATTTGTAGGGGAGGGAGAACTTTTGAAATATTCTTAATTTCTTCTGGGTTTATTAGTTTATTTATATTTTTCTCTCTCCCAAGGTCAATTTCAGTAGTATTTTTTTTCCCCACAGAAACCTTCATCCTGGCTTTGAAATGTATTTTAAGAGTAATCAAAATTACTCTTTGATTCACTGTTTATTTCTCTTATATGCATTATTTCTCCTTTTTCATTTCTAATCTTTTGAATTATACTTCTTCCTTTTCATGAACAGACCAGTCAATGACTCATCTGTATTTTCCTTTTATTTTTTAAAGAAGCTAATTTTGGGTTTGTTAATTCTATTATTTTCCGTCTTCTTCTTTATTCATTTCAGATTTCCTACTTTTTAAAGGTTTGTTTATAAGTCTTTTTCTACTTCTTAAATTGGACATCGTTCATTTATTTTTCATTATTTGATTTAGGTGGGTAAAGCATTAAAGATTATAAATTTAGTCATTTTTTCATGTCATGTCTTTATAATTATTGTCTACCAATTTTGTAATTTATTTTCATTTCTTATCCTTTGAAGAGTAGTTTAAAAGGGGGGTTTCTCTATTTCCAAGTGGTTGTTCTTTTAAAAACATAATGATTTTTTATTTCTTAATTTTGATTCCATGAAATAAAAGACTTGTGATATCACCAGATTGGCCACTTACTTTTTCATTTATTTAGTTTTAAAATAAAGGCGTCATCTGCCAAACTACTGCACACTCTTTAAAGTGGCACACGGCCTGCCTAGAGGAGAATAAAAATGAAATTGCCTGTGATGGTTTAATAATGTTCATTTGAATACCTGCCCAGAGAGAATTAATTATACAATCACAGCCATTTCATAAGTTTCTCAGTGCATTATTACTTTCATCAGGATGAACAGTTAAGGACTTCTCCAGTCGTGATCATAAATCTATAATCTCCAGCCTTCTTCGTGTTTCTCCGGAAGGCTCAAGAAGGTCTAGGGAAGAATGGAGCTTGGGTAAACAGTCATTTACTGTCCACCGGAGGCGACAAGAGCATCTTTTTTTTCCTCTTCCTTCAAACATCTGCCTCATGGTTCATAAGAATGCAGGATCCATACATGGCCTGGGCCAGAGAAGTAGGCTTGTGGGGACCCACATCCCTCAAAAAGGAAAAATAATGCAGGATACAGAGACAGGCAAGGCAGAAGAATGTTTGCCGTAAGCTAAGCAGGCAGTGTGACTGCTACTCCTTTCCTTGAAAAAGCACAGGTAGATTCTCCTGGCATCAGCCCACTCCTGTGGGATTTTATGGGGACCCTGGCACTGTACCCTTCCTTTCCCTGCACATGCTTCCGTGAAGATTTTCCAAAACATTCCTCTCCCCCGGACTCCGGAGACCCATTACCCCACACACCCATCTTTGAGATCCACCTCAATTCCATAAACAACGCTTATTGCATTTGTTCAGTCTCTGCAGCCTTCCCCAGAGACGGCGCCCTGGGAGCCTTATTGGCAGCGTGGACAACAAGATTTGCAGATCTCAGCAGAAAATGAGAATTGGCGGGGGCCTTTGTTCAAAAATTAAGAATCCTCAGATGGCGCACAATAGATCACTAAACCAGGCGCAGGGCCCTTCTAAGTACAGGGCTCAGTCAAGCTGCGCAGGCCACACACTCACAAAGCCAGCTGCTCTGCCACGGTGACACCCCCAATAGCTCCGCTGACAACCAGTGTCCTGGGAGGAATGCTGCCAGTACGGGCTAAAACGTGCCATGAAGTCACGCTTCAGAAAGGATCATGGCACGCGGAGGCCAAGCCCTTACATCAGTGTCGATTACAGGGACACCGGCGCCCTCTCTTGCTGAAAGTGAATGGGCATCTTGTAAAGATATTAGAGTAACAGGACTGCAAAATCTGCAGGGGCCCCGTGGACACAGAGCAGGCTGTTTCCTTCCTCAGTGTCCTTAGCCTCAAGCGCTAGAAACTGCACCCTACGCAGCTCCAGCTCGACCTGGAAGGCCGCATTCCCACCCACACCGCGCTGAAGACGCGGAGCTGTGGGTCATTTGAAAGCCCATTTGCTGTGATCTACTTTGCTCTTCTCTTTCGCTGCTGCAGGACGTCAGACTCTCAAGGGTAAGCACCTTGAGATGGCCATGTTGCGAGCTTCTGACGCGATCGTCCCCGCCTGTGGCAGATTCCCAGTTACCTACAAAAAGGCCAGTGTGCTCTGTACCCACCCTCTTCCACACACAGGGACAGAGTGGGCCAGGTCCAGACCTTAAGACGGAAACCAGCTGGAAACAAGAAAGGCATCCGACACGGTACTGTGTGTGTATGGTACAAGGTGCTCTGTTCACAACGCCCCAACTACCTTCAGCTCTGCTGCCGGTGACCGACCCAGGAGCAGGACGCTTTGCAGGGCATTTGCCACTGAGACCACAGTTGGTGATGAGCCCTCTGGCTCTGCAGGTCACCCGTCCCCAGAGGACACAGGCAAAGGCCCTCCCTGCATGCGGCACGATGCTCACCCAAGCTGCTAGGCCCAGCTTAAGTTCTTTCTGAGAGGACATTCTAAACTTATAAATGTGCGTGTGTTTGATTAATTTTATTTTTGCTAATTCAGGCTGCACCCGTTCTCTAGTTGGTCCTAATCATGGAAATGCTTTTTATGACATTTACGTGTCTCAGGATGAGAAAGGCTTCCACACACAGTGATAGTTTGTGTGACTGTGTTTTCTCCTCTGCTACGCAGCTGGGAGCAGGGTGGAGCCATTTCTGTTCTTTGCCACCAATAGATGTGACCCCACTGTAACCAACCTCAAGATGCAGTCCATATTCTTCCTCTCTTAGAATTCAACTATAAAGCGGAACTCTATGAAACCACTATTTTGTAGGTTGACAAGAGGTCAAATAGTGTCTGTTTTACTATGGTTCTAGCTAATACTTGAATTGAGAAGATGGTGACCTTGGACCTGAAAATATTTCCTTTCTTTCCTTTGGAGATTTTATATTCTAACAAGATTTTGCTTGTAAAATATCCAATTCAAGTGAGGCGAGATTTGAGCCTGGCGTCCACCTCCTCGCATGCTCTGCCTGAGGACAGACAACTATCTGAAAGGCAGCTGGTCCTGCTCCATTCTAGAATTACAAACTCTTAGCCCTGAGTCAGGCATCCTCTTTGGGGCTGCGGAGGAAACATACATGGAGAGGTAGTTGTAGGATCTGGGCTGGAATTTCTAGTCCAATTAACTCCCCATCTAGTCCTGTGTGGGGAAAATAACTTTTTAAGGCATAGATGGAATCAGAATTTTTTATGTGCACTCCCTGGGTGGGACAGCGGTCTGGGTCATTCCATCTGCCACGAGTTTTCTACATACAATCAGATTTCAGACCCAGTATATACACAGCACCTTTCATTCAAAGTTCCTTGAGGTATATCAGAGCTATAAATACTGAAATAGACCAAGAGAACTCCTTTTTTTTTTTTTTGGTTTACATATAAAAGGTGTTATTCTGAAAAGGTCCCAATCAAGTAGGGCAGTAATAACAACAGACAACTTGACAATGCTAAAAATAATGAGGAGCTATCATGTTTGAGTGAACGTCCGTTCTAGTCACTAAGCATTTTCGTGAACTCTATCATTTAAGCTTCAGAACATTTCATGAGGTAGGTGCTTTTTTTTCCTCCCATTTTACAGATGTGGAAACTGAGACTTTGGGAGGTTGAGTGTTACCTGGTCAGACAGGTAATAAGTACTGAAACAATATTCTAATCCAGGCCCTCAAATTCCAGGACCTACACTCTTAACTACTGTCCTCATAA
>CAUYRT010106659.1:0-28531 GCA_963574885.1 Lepilemur ruficaudatus
TTAGTTGGCCAATTAATTTCTTTCTATTTATAGTAGAGACAGGGTCTCGCTCTTGCTCAGGCTGGTCTTGAACTCCTGACCTTGAGCGATCCTCCCGCCTCGGCCTCCCAGAGTGCTAGGATTACAGGCGTGAGCCACCGCGCCCGGCCCATGTGTTTCTTTTTTACAAAAATAGGTAGATAGATGTATGTATATTCTGTTCCCACAGTTTTCTTCTATAAAAGGTGGCATAGGATATGTGCTCTTTTATACTTTAATAAGAATATGAAAGGGGGGAGGTAGTGTGGTTCAATTTCCTTTTTTTTTTTTTTTCTTTCGGTTTTTTGAGACAGAGTTTCACTCCGTCACCCTGGGTAGTGTGCAGTGGTGTCGTCATAGCTCACTGCAACCTCAAACTGCTGGGCTCAAGGGATCCTCCTACCTCAGCCTCCCAGAGTGCTGGGATTATAGGCCTGAGCCACTGCGTCTGCTTATACTTTTTTTTTTTTGCTGAACAGTATATCTGAAAAATCCAGATTTTCCTTATGCTCTTTTGTTCTGAGGTTGCTAAGAGAAAGGACTGATGTTCGTGCTCTACAATAGACTTCCCTTGTTGAATACTGGATATTTGTCTTGATTTCTACATAGGAAGAACTTTACATCTTTCACACTAAAAAGAAATGGTGCAAAATAAAAATTTTAAACAACTTTAATAAACTTGAGTAACAATCCCTTAATGATAGTAGATAAAATTGCTGATATTGGCAGTTTCTGGTTGTGATGACTTTCCTGCGTTAGTTACTGCATTATTGAGGCAGTGTAGTTTAGAGGTTAAGAGCACAGACAGAGGCCAGGTGCAGTGGCTCACGCCTGTAATCCTAGCACTCTGGGAGGCCGCGGCGGGTGGATTGCTCAAGGTCAGGAGTTCGAGACCAGCCTGAGCAAGAGCGAGACCCCGTCTCTACTAAAGAATAGAAAGAAATTAATTGGCCAACTAAAAATATATAGGAAAAATTAGCCGGACATGGTGGCGCATGCCTGTAGTCCCAGCTACTCGGAAGGCTGAGGCAATAGGATCACTTGAGCCCAGGAATTTGAGGTTGCTGTGAGCTAGGCTGACGCCACGGCACTCTAGCCCGGGCAACAGAGTGAGACTCTGTCTCAAAAAAAAAAAAGAATGGAATAAATACATTATATCATAATATGACCTAACTAGCTTGAAATCTGTATGATATAACATTTTACAGTGAGAAGCCACTTTCTTTCTTACAGGAGATGTACAGGTAGAAATATTCTTGGCTTGAATTCTGATTTTGTCTTCAGAGATGCATATTATTTTTACATCTGTACAGTTGATATATCTCCAGATTGAAGCTTTATTGTCTCTCCGCAGGGATGCCTCTGCACTGCTGGATCCAATGGAGTGCACAGACACAGCAGAAGAGCAGAGAGTACACAGTCCTCCTGCTTCATTAGTGCCAAGAATTCATGTGATTTTAGCCCAGAAGTTGCAACACATCAACCCATTATTGCCTGCTTGCCTTAACAAAGAGGAGAGCAAAACCTGTAAGTGTAAGTGTTAAAGCCTGGTGAACTAGTGACCGTTAGCTTCAGCATGTGTCTGGAGCTGCCTGTAACGTGTGCTTATAGTGGATTCGAAAGTCAGGTCCTCATTTTGTCAGAATAAGTTTTTCCAGTAATCTCTGTTTCTTTGCCCCATTTTCCTCTTAATTGTCGTCATTGAAATTAGGCCACTTGATCTGTGTTCAGTTCGATTGGGGTGGGGGGGGGAACAAAAGAGAAATCAGGCTGAAAAAAGAGCATACAAAGCTGTCTTACTTTTAAGATTGTCATCACTTATTAATATTTCAAATCTATACTAGTCATCTACTGAATTGTACTTTGTTATAGTTATTTTTTACCATAAGACACTTGCAAGGAACTGTTGTGTGTATTCTGAATCTGGTCTCCCTTCCTCCTCCAGTTGTTTCAAGTTTCATGTCCGAATTGTCTCCAGTCAGGGCAGAACTGCTCGGGTTCCTCACTCATGCCCTTTTGGGGGATAGTTTGGCTGCTGAATACCTTATATTACATCTCATCTCTACAGTGTAAGTGCTGTATTCCTGTTGGGAATTAAGGAAGTTTGACGTGTGTAGAAAGTGGAAAAGAGCAAGAAAATGTGTGATGTAATTTGTACGTTTTAATTTATTAGGCTTCATCAAGTGGTTTTTATTTGTTCGGTGTAACAAGTGTTAGACCAAATCATAAACAAATTCCTTTTTTCACCTTTTCTCACAGTTTCACGTTTAGCATTTTGATTATGCCCCCTTAAATTTTAGAGCCAAAATCAGACAAAGGACCTAGCAGATGAATGAAATGAGCTGTTTTATTCTTTTTGCATTCTGAATTCTGTTTATACATCCTAAGGTTCTGCTTCTAAAAACAGTCACCAAGGTGCATCGCGTGCACATTTAACGTATCCTCTGACACTAGCACCTTGCCCTCTCACTCCATTCTTTGTTTTCTGATTTCAAAACTAATGTACTGCTTTGACAAGTTTCAAGAATGTATAGAAGAAAATAGAAATCTGTAATTTCCCAGTTAACATTTTGGTGCATGTTCATCTTTATTTTCTTTCTGTGTACAAATCTGCACAGAGCTCAGTTATACTCTAAGCACAGAGCTATATCTTGTTTTTAGCAGTTAATATATATTAAACATTTTCCCACTGTAACACTTCGTGAACTTTGTATTTCATCATGTAGTCATGCCATGCTATAACCATTTCTCTCGATGTTAGGTTTTCCTAGTTTTTCTCTGTTATAAATAACACTGCAGTAACATCTTCAGATGGGATGTTATCTTTCCTCAGATGGGATCTGAGGCAGTAGTGCATAATGATTGAGAGTACAGATTCTGGAACTGAACTACTTGGGTTCAGATCCTAACTATCACTTCCTGGGTAGCGGAACATGTTACATAAAATCTCTGTGCCTCAGATTTCCTGTCTGTAATATGAAGATAATGGTACCTATCTCAAAATGTTTGGGGATTAAATGAGAAAACATTTAAAACTTCAGAACAGTCCTTGGTACATGATCAGCTCTTATAAGTGTTGGCTATTATTTGTATTACTGTTATTCTCACAAATAACTGGTCAAATGTTCTTTATTTTTAATGATAATATTAAGCTAATTTTATTTGCTTTTCAGTGGAAATCAGGAAATAACGTCAATATCTTAATGATTTCTTTTTTTTTTTCCCCTAGATATTCAAGAAGAGATGTTCTTCCACTAGGAAAATTTACAGTTAACTTGAGTGGTTGCCCACGGAATAGTACTTTCACAGAACACTTATATCGAATTATTCAACACCTTGTGCCAGCTGTAAGATCAATATAGATATGTATTATAAACCTAAGCACACTGAACACATCCATCTAATTGCCTTCATTCAACCTAAATATTTAACTTTGAAATTTTAGTAGGTCTCATTTAAGGGGAAACAAAGCCTGCCACATTACATAATTTAAAATCTCCTCTCCCCTAAACATTTCACTCTTTATTTGCCTTAACACAAATTTCTGTAAGTCCAACAATTAACACAATTATAATAATTCCTTTAAAATTAGACTTTGATGCCAATTTTTTGTGCCATTTGATATCCTTTGTGTTAAAATTTTAAATCTAAATAAACTGTAAATTATAGGAGCATAATTCTTTTAGCTGAGGTAATAAAGATCTTTATCTCCATTGCCTCAATTTTGATTCCTGTTTAGAAAGTTGAGCAAACTTTATTTGCCAGGCCATCTGGAATACAGTATTGGTGTGGTGGTAAGATCTTGGGAAAAGGGGAATTGTTTCTAATTAGTTGTGTGGCTAAAAATACTGATCACCTCTTTGGAAATTTAAGAGGTTGCACTCTTAAATTGAAGGAAATTTTTTGTGTCTCTGAGTGCGCTCTCTGCCAGGTCCTCAAGAAGCAGCAGTGGGCCAGAGCAGACCAGCAGTTCTTACTCTCCTTAGATTTACTTTACACTCTGAAAAAAGTATTGAGAATTCAAAGAGTTATTTCTTTATGTGGATTACATTTATCATTAATTTACCACATTGGAAATTAAAACAAAATAAAATATTAAAAAGAATAAATTGATTACATATATACATAAACATTTTTACAAAAGCAACTCTTCCAAAACCAAAAGAAATTAGTGATAGAAGTGACATTGTTTAACATTTCTGTGAATCTCTTTAATATCTAGATTAATAGGAGTCGACTGGATTCTCATATTTGCTTTTGCATTCAATCTGTTGTAATATGTTTTGATTGAAGGAAAGCTGACCTTACACAGATGGAAAACTAGTTGGTAAAGAAAAGACTTTTAATAACCTTTTCATATAACTGTGGCTATTCCTTTTTGATACTAGACCAACTGTCCACATGGCATTTTCTTAAATATAATTGAAGTGTGAAATCTAAAATCTTTTTTTTTTTTTTTTTTTTGGCAGGAGATAGGGTCTCACTCTCTCACCCAGGCTAGAGTGCAGTGGTACAATCATAGCTCACTACAACTTCGAACTCCTGGGCTCAAGCAGTCCTTCTTCAGCCTCTTGAGTATCTGGACTATAGGTGTATGCTCTGCTAATTTTTTAAATTTTTATAGAGATGGAATCTTGATGTGTTGCCCAGGCTGGTCTCAAACTCCTGGCCTCAAGCGATCCTCCTTCCTCCATCTCCCAGAGTGCTAGGATTACAGGCATGAGCCACCACGCCCAGTCTGAAACTTTTCATACTCTGCTATAGTAAAATTCATTGGTCTATGTTGCACATTGAAAGGATCTCTTATCCATGCATGATTTTGACCTGATTAACCCCATAAAAGAGTTTCAGCAATTCCCTGAGGCTCCCTTGGACCACATTTTGAGAATTACTGAAATAGTCAGATCCTGTACACTCATGGAGTTTAAATTTTTGTGGTGGAAGACCAACAAATAATGTTCGTAGTATGTCATTTAAATGCCCTGAAGAACAATAAAGCCCCCGGAAGGGGAGAGGAGTGCTGACAGTGGGCCCGGGGGCAGCTGCCAGTGTGTATGGTGGAGGCAGGGAGGGCCTTGCCGACGGGGTGGTATTCAGGAGAGACTTGATGCAAGTTCAGAAGCCAGCCAGATTGCTGCTGGGAAGTGTCCATCCTATGCAGAGAGAACAAATGCAAAGGCAGCGAGGCAGCAGTGTGCTTGGCGTGTTTGAGGAGTGCCAGCAGAGAGGCCAGCGCAGCAGGTGTAGGATAAGCACCGGTGAGAATGGGGAAGGTGAGGTCGGAGTGGCAGCCTGGGGCCACTGACTCTGTGAGGCCAAGATTTAAGTAGCACACACATTCTCAGGATATGAATTATATTTTTTTAAGTGTGAAATGGTTTTCTGAGGGAGGTACTAAAGGTTATAACATAAGGTATTTCCTTTTGATTCTATATCACTTTGCAGTGGGTTTGTTTACTTTTTTAACTTTTACTGTATCTCATTCCTTTATGTCACTCCTGTGTTTATGTCTAGCTAGCACTGTGAACTTTTTCAAAACACTTGCCTCTAATATTTTATTTAGTTTTCACAACGGGTTAAGCACGAGTGAGCTGCCTGTGCTTATACGGCAGAGCCGAGGCTAGACCCCACAGGCCCTGCTTCTTTAGGGCTGTTCATTTGTATCTGTAATGCGGTCTCTTCCCCGGCCCCCTAAGCCTCCCGTGTCCGCCCGCCACACATCCTTTCTCAGCCAGAGTGGTAGGGGAGTGGACTGGCACATGAAGCGGAGGGAAGAGGGCGTTGAGAGTGGCGGGCTGAGGGTGCTGGCGGAGGAGGTGTCGCTGGGTTGAATGGATGGCGTGTTGGACTGCATGAGAAGGCGGCACACAGCCTGGGTGGCATAAGTCATGAGAACAGCACCCTCACCACAGTTTGGTGTGCTCTGCTCTCTGATTTTTTTGCTGAAAAGTTTGTTGAAAAAAGTCTGTAGTAGTTTATGATGAATGAGTATGATTTTAACTCAAAGAGCTTAGAGGAAAATTAAACTCTCTGCCTATCTTGATGAATAAAATACACTTTTTTTTGCTAGCTTGTATTATGTAAAAGTAGTCAAGCTTCTGGATATCCGGTATTTGTATGTCAGTTGTGTGCCATTTGCATCACTGGTGATAAAAATTATTCTTCAAGAATATTGAACGAGACATTTGAGAAAAGCAGCACATAGAATAAATGGAATTCTAACATATAATATAGATATTTTTGCTTCCAAGAGTTTAAGAAACCATATCACTACTCCCTTAGAAACTTATAAGATCTTTTTTTCCATATAAAGCACAGTGTTTAACTATAAATGTATATTAAAACAGGGAAACGTAGATACTTGCTCATTAAAGAATGTTTCTTTGCAGTCTTTTCGTCTACAGATGACTATAGAGAACATGAACCATTTGAAATTCATTCCCCACAAGGACTACACAGCCAATCGCTTGGTCAGTGGACTCCTCCAGCTGCCCAACAATACTTCACTTGTAATTGATGAGACTCTTCTCGAGCAAGGGCAACTGGATACTCCAGGTAGATACACAGATGTTTCCCTTCCATTTCTAAATTCCCTCCTACTGAAGCCAGATCTAGTAATGACTTTTTAGAAGAATGTCTGTGGACAAAGACAAATTCACATTTAATAAATATTTAAGATACAGGCTTGACGAATTTGATTAATGCATATATTAAAAACTAATTAAATTGTGCACCACAACTATGTTTTGTCATAGTATTCTGGAAATAGTACCACAGAACAAATAGCCTTTTAAAGGCTGAAATGGGAGGAAGTTTTGTCTTTAGTCATTTGTTACCTCCAAAGACAAGTGTATAAAAGATATTTATAATAAAATGTTTTTTATCTCCCATTATGAAGTTTTAAACATTTTTCAGATGATCACTGAATGAAATATTTAATAGATCATATGGTTTGAAATAACCTCAATTATTGTACATGTTATAAAATTACAAGAAAGCTGATTGCTTTGTCAAATGAAGAGAGTTAAGACATCACTGGTGATAAATTCAAGTGGTAAAGGTACAAATAAAAACATGTAGACTGGGCACATTTGAGGCAAAGGTGGGTATAAAATCAGTAAAGTTCACTAGCCTTATCTATATATAAAAATAGCTTTAGTCCTACCATATTATTTTAGCCCTGCAAACACACATAGAAAGTGATCATACTTAGTGGGAACCTATTTTATGCCTGGTTGCCTACCAGGTGCTAGGTATTAAGATTTTGGGGAACATTGGCCTCAGAAAGTTCTAGCTTAACTAGTACTATCTGTGAAGACTATTACCTAGTGAACGTTTAGCTTAGTGGTTTAGCTTAATAATCTCATATCCTTCATTAAAGCAGTAGAAACCTCATGTCTTATAATCAATATCAGCAAAACTAATTTGTTTAGGTGATTAAAGTCAAATGACTGAACATTTTCTTTTGTAGGTGTTCACAATGTGACTGCTCTGAGCAACCTAATAACTTGGCAAAAGGTGGATTATGACTTCAGTTACCACCAGATGGAATTCCCCTGCAATATTAATGTTTTTATTACTTCGGAGGGACGATCACTCCTCCCGGTATGATGAGTCATTTTTAAATGGAGGGAGGTTGATATTGGAAAGATATCTACATTTATGTTGTTTGTTGGTGCTCCTTTTTATTAATAAGTTACAATTGTTTAAAAAAAATTGTGACTTTGCTGCTTATTAAGGGAGTTGATTATTTTGTACTGCCATGGGATGAAAACTCAGCAAATCACTAGACAAGCAAAGCTATTGGCAGCAGAAACTCCCACATCTAACCATAGAAAGTAGAAGTTGTCTATAAATTGTCAGATTAACTTCCAGACGTATATTCTTATTGCTTTTGAACTGTTGTTTTCTGCCAATCTTATGTGACAGATATTTTAGTTCCTTTTGAAATGTCCCTAATCACTTGGTAATTATCTTTATGCTTTATGGCGATGATAAAGAGAGCTTTTAATTCTGAGGATGATGATAAATACTCCCGGTTGTTTAAAAAGTGTATAGTTTCTCTGTATCATAGTGTTCGCCTATGATTGATGAGAAACAGTCTATGACTAAGAACGAAATGGCTCATTGGTAAGTTTTCTGTGGTAAAGTGTGATAAACATTTTAATTAGCTGCTCTTTAGAGGTTGGCTACTTTTTTAGTATGCTTACTGATACTGCTGAGGAAACATAAGTAATCAAGAAAAAGCTAACTTCTGTAATTATTGCTGAGATGTAGTTATAGAGAGCATGTAAATTAATATTAAAAATTGATTCTTCCCTCATCCTAAGTAATCAGTGCTATTTTCTAATTCCTTTAGGGGCTGTTAGAGATGATGCATCTTCCTAAAAACATAGATTTAGGAACTTGAAAAAGACTGTGTACTGTTGTCTCTTTTCAGGCAGACTGCCAGATTCACTTACAACCCCAGCTAATTCCACCCAACATGGAGGAGTACATGAACAGCCTTCTCTCAGCGGTGCTGCCTTCTGTGCTGAACAAATTCCGCATTTATCTGACCCTTTTGAGATTCCTGGATTATAGCATATCTGATGAAATAACCAAGGTATGTTTGGGTTAAAATAAAGGATTTCCCTGTGTTGAATTGTAGTGTTTAACTAATTTACATTTGCTGTAATTGCTGATAACATAATTTTGCTATTTGTTTTCTATATGTCGTATCTTTTTTGTTTCTCTATTACTTCATTGTCTTTTTTTGTTTGAAATAGATATTTTCTGTTGTCCCTTTTAATTTGCTTGAAGTTTCCCTTACAATATTTTTAAAGTTACTTTCTTAGTGGTTGCCCTGAGGGCTGAAATTAACGTGTTAACTATAACAGTCTGTTACAGATTAATCCCGTTTAATTACAATGTACAAAGACTTTGCTCTTTTATAAGTCCGTTTCTTCTCCTCTCCTTTGTGTTTTTGTCATACAAATTACACCTTTATACATCGTATGCCCATCAACGCATTTATAATTATTGCTTTTGTAGTTGTCTTTAAAAAAAAGTTGTAAACAAAAAAGACATTTATACTCTTTTTTATATTTATCTATGTAGTTACCTTTACCAGCATTCTTTATGTGGGTTCGTTCATGTTAAGTCTTTGTTTATCTGGAATTCCTTATTTTCTCCTTAAAGGCTGGGATGTAGAATTTGTGGTTAATAGTTGTCTTATCGCTTTGAATATGTCCTTCCACTCCTTTCTGGCCTCTGATTTCTAATGAGAAATCAGATGAGAGGATTATGTAAACATAGTCATTTTTCTCTTGATGCTGTCAAGATTCTCTCTTTGCCTTTAGACAGTTTTGACTGCTGTGTTTAGGTATGTATCTCTTTGAATTTACCCTGTATGGAGTTTGTTGAGCTTGGAGGTATAGATCAATGTACATTTGGGGGAAGTTTTCAACAAATTTAGGAAGGTTTTGGCCATTGTTTATTTAAATTCCTTCTGCCCATTTCTCTCCTCTCCCTCTGGCACTCCCATGATATTATGTATGTTGGTGCATTGGATGGTATCCTACAGGACGTCTGTTCATTTTTTCTCATTTTTTCTTACTGTTTCATAGACCAGATAATGTCAATCAACCTGTCTTCAAGTTTACTGATTCATTCTTCTTCCTGCTCAAACTGCTGAATACCTCTAGAATTTTTTTTATCAGTTACTATGTTTCTCAACTCCAGAAATTTTTTTTTTTTTTGAGACACAGTCTCACTCTGTTGCCTGGGCTAGATTGCCGTGGAGTCAGTCTAGCTCACAGCAACCTCAAACTCCTGGGCTCAGGTGATCCTCTTGCCTCAGCCTCCCAAGTAGCTGGGATATGTCACTACACCCAGCTAATTTGTTCTATTTTTAGTAGAGATGGGTCTCACTCTTGGCTTAGATTGGTCTCAAACTCCTGAGCTCAAGCCATCCTCCCACCTGTGCATCCCAGAGTGCTAGGATTACAGGCATGAGCCACTGTGCCTGGCCTCAACTCCAGAATTTCTATTTGCTTCTTTTAAAAAATTGTTTCTATCTTTTTATTGATATTTTCTACTTGTTGAGACATCATTCTTATATTTTCCTTCAGTTCTTTGTATGTAGCTTCCTTTAGCTCTTTGAATATATTTAAAAGAGCTAGTTTAAAGTCTTTGTCCAGGGAGTCTGATGTTTGGGTTTCCTCAGGGAAAATTTCTTTTGATTCATTTTTTCCCAAATTGTGGGCCATACCTTCTTGTTTCTGTGTCGCATTTTTTTGTTCAAAATCAGACATTTTAAGTATAATAATATCACAGCTCTGCTCTAGAAATCAGATTCTGGACATTAAACCTCCCTAGAGTTTGTTGTTGGTTGTTGGTTGAGTGACTTTTTGCACTAATTCTGTAAAGTCTGCTTTATTGCATGTGGGCACTGAAGTGTCTCCTACTAATTTTGGTTAATTATTGGAAAAAATTTCCTCAAATGCCTGGAAGTAGTAGTAAGTCTCCCAGTAAGGGTGAGGAGTTCCGTATAAATGTTGGTGCATACTTTCAACAATTAGCCATACAGTTTGCAACCCTGCCTTACCCTTCATTTCCTGCTTACACAGAGCCTTGAGGTTATCCAGAGGGTGGTAGCTAAGGTCTCTCAGCATGTGTGGGGCCTTCTAAATTCCTAGTAGGCCTGTGAGGTTTTCAAAGCCCTCTGTGGACATCTCATTCCCCAGCTTTTCTATTTAAGGTTTTGGTTGGCCTGTCATTTGCCACAACTATCATCCAGTGTCTGAGGCAGCCAAGAGGATCAATAATTTCTTCCGATTCTTTTTGGTAAATATCCTGGGGAAAGAGGCTGTTCCTCCTGGGTAGGCTTCAAGTCAGGTTAAATAAAGACAACCTTGCCAGTGGGTTCTTCCAAGGAACCACTCTGAGAATGGTACTTTGCAGGGGGCTCCGGCCCTGTTCTGCCCTCTCTGGTGGTTGCCTGGCTGTTGGTTTTCAAGGCTGTCACCCAGTGGGACAGGGGCTGGAACATAGGAATACGGCGAGGTAAAATGCCACAAAGGTCAACATTCTTACCAAGAGTCACCTGGTTTTCTTGCACAAATGCTGTCTGGATTGCTGGAAGTGTGTGGTTTATTTCAGGACTTTTGAAGAAGTTAGTTTTGATCAGTGTTCTTGTTGCTTTAATGGTAGAGACAAGTCTTAGAGGTCCGCTCTGCCATTTCACTAGTATCACTCTTCCCTTTGTTGAAAAGCATCGTGTTTGCTGTGCTAGTTGCTGATTTTTATGTTTGTGTGACCTTCTCAAATCTGAGTTTCATTATTTTGTTTAGAATATTTTCATCAATAGCATTATTTTATCAGTAAAGTTTTGGTTGTCAGTGTTTTTCCCGGATTGTCTCCTTTTGTCTAAGGCAAGGCTGACAGCCTCATTTTTAAAGCAGTCAAGGATCCACGTTACTTTCCTTAACCTTACAACACCACAAATGTCATTTCTTCTTAAAACTGTTCATTAAGGGGTAGTTTTAAAGTCCATTTACTCTTTTGATAAAGGCAGTTGAGGATGACTTTGTGGAAATGCGTAAGAATGACCCTCAGAGCGTCACCGCTGACGATCTCCACCAGCTGCTTGTGGTGGCTCGGTAAGTAGCGCGTGTCCATAATTGCATTTTCAGTGAGCTGTGTATAAGTCCCCTGATTTATTCAGCATTAACTAAGGCAGACTTCTAAAAACGGAAACGAACTTTTCCTTTTAGTAATACCGTATAAAAGGGCTTATTGAGGGGGAACTGCATTTGGCTGGTGTGATCTCTTCAGTGAAACAGGCATGCTGCTTGTTCTCTAAGTTTCAAAGAGCGAGCCACCCTCCAATTCTGACTCTTAAAAGATGCCTTTGTAGAAAGTATAACTTGGCTGTTGACTTGTGTGAGGCTACCAGACGGTCGTGTCTCCCAACATGGACTGTTACATTTAAAAAGTATTCCTAGGTCTTAGAAAAAATTAAAAACTTACTATGCTAGCTCTAGACTTAAATTTGTTTCTGTATTTCACACCAGGTGTCTGTCTCTCAGTGCTGGCCAGACAACACTGTCAAGGGAACGATGGCTAAGAGCAAAGCAGCTGGAGTCTCTAAGAAGAACCAGGCTTCAGCAGCAAAAGTGTGTGAATGGAAATGAACTTTAAAGATCGGAGGCCTATGAAGAATAATGGGCAAACTGTAGTCGCATTATTGTAAAATTCAAGTATCATTTATACCACATTGTTTTATAGATAATTTGTATCACAAACCAATACTTTTCCTGAAATTAAGCTTGGTAACATCTGAAGTTTATATGATATTCAGTAAGGGCTTTTACCTTACTGGTTTTATGGAGCTTTTCCAGTTTGTTTTATAATTATCTAAATTAGTAATGATGTAAAAAAAAGTATTTGATATTAAAAGTTTAATATTGACTAATGTTGCTGATTATACCATTTCCTTAGCTTCAGATAAGTCATAGGCCAGACTCTGTTGAATTGCTGATGTTAATTTCATATGAGAATTGTGTACTTCATATTTCTGTCTTTCCAGTTAACGATGGGGCTGGGTGTGCTCAGTAGCCAAGTTATGGGAATGGGCTGTGATTGCCATTGATTCACAGGACCATGTGAAATTCTGTATCGTCACTTCCCAGGCACTTGCCCACAGAAACTTTTTTCCACTTAACAGTTATTAACAGCCCGCAAAACTAGTCTTTTGCACGGCAGTGGTTCCCAAACTTTTGGAATTCATGGATCAGCAGTAATATTTCCAAACTTTTTGGGGGACCATAGGGTTACCAATTTATTTTACCAAGTAATCTGAAAGAAATAACTGTATTATCACTTTTTTTCATAAAAGAACAATCTCAGAACACAAGATAAATCCCACTACATTGTCCTTATTTTTCTCATTACATCCTAGTGCATTTGGGAACCACACTTAAGGGAATGCTGCCCTATAAAGTTTTGCCCAAGTATGAAAACAAAATAGTACCTCTTTAGAAAGGTTTTTAATTATCTTCCTAATATGTCTCATTTACTTTGGTTGATTGTATTAGATTTTTAACTTTTTATGAGTTTATCAGTTCTAAATGTGTTAGATCAACTAATGTCTGCTCTCCAGTAACGGCCTGATACAACTGCAGGTAGATTTTCCCCAGACCAATTAGTTTTAATATCCAACTTTTAAAGGAACAAAAGTATCAGAGCAAATTACTATAAGTAGTATAATTGTGGCAACAAGGATCTCTACAAAGGTTAGAATGTTACTTTAAGCTATGAATGGTATAAAGATTAATTTTTTCTAGTAAGTAACTTACCTAGTTGGAAACAGATCAATTAAATGATCCCTTAAAATTTTTCCTATAAGGCCTAAATTGACATTGTTAACCAAGGAAACAGGGTCAGCCTTGAAAAATCAAGGAATTCATGCCTAACTGAAGTAAAAATTACTAGTTCAATATTAACTTTTCCTAAATTCAAATCTATTTTTATAAACTAATGTAAATAATGTTTATATTAGAATTCTAACTGGTTTTCATTTTTATAACTGGTAGACTAGACCTTCCTTAAACTTTTAGAAATAAAATGAAAGCTTACTGGATTTGTGAGAATGAAATACATTTTCTTTAATTGTCCTAGAACAAAGTAGATTAGTTACCATGTGTTTATTGTGCCAATGTAAATTGTAATTCACCAAAGAGAAGTACATAATTTGCTTGGTCTTGGAGAAAAGTTCCCTTGAAAGAACCCTCTTTCCAATAAATAAAGCTTCCCCAATTACCGGTACCTTGGGCTCTTCTTCATGAACTGTTTAAGATTCAGCATCCCATGTAATCTTGTGTGAAAAAAGATCTTGTCCCCCTGGTGGAAAAACATGACAGAGCTAAACGGAAGTGTGGAAGGAGATGCCCTCCTACTCAAGGCCCACCCAGGCAGCGCAGTGGAACTCTCCACTGCAGAGTCCTTTTCTCCCTCGCCTATACATGTGGACAGTCAAGTTTGTTGCTGTCATTTAAGGCCAGATGTTAGTCCTATATGAATGACCAGGAAACTGAACAAGCAACAACGCTGTTTGTTTGGAACTAAACACTGCCTTAGGGTAATTTTAGTTTTGAAAAATCTCTTTGGAACTAATTTTGGTGGACCTTAAACATGGATATTTTATCAATTAACCTTGGCTTTTCTTTGTTGAGAATACTCATTATTTTCAAGACCCAAAAGAAAAGTTGGTAGCAACAGAATAAAACATTCAATTTAGAGTGTTTTGGTTTCAAAATAGTTTGTGATGCATGTCATCATTTTTGAGAGCATGAGAATACTTAAAAGGAATGAAATATTTGGAACAGCTCAGACCAAGTGTTGAGTTATGACAAATTTACCATTTAAGAATTCTTTGATTTAAAATCAAACCCGCATTTTTAAAATGTTATGCAAAGAATTCTAACACACACTGTCATTTTAAATTACAATTGTACTTTTTTAATAGTCACAAGATTTGACACTTCAAAAAAAAGATACCACTAATAAATAACAGAAGTGGAATGTTTATCAAAGTTACAACAGACATAATGTTCAGCTGAGAATCACAACAGAGTAAGGCTCTAAAGACACGAGACAAACCGATACTTGCTGAAATACTCCAATTTTCCTACTACGTGGTTTACAGAGGCAGATGTCCATGTCCGACACGGGTTCAGGTTATAGCCCAAAGTGACCTGGTTCCTGAATTACTTTCAAGTGAGCAAAGTGCTCTGTAGTGTATAAGCTACTCAGGTCTACCCATTCTAGGGTGACGCACTTCCGTAGTCCTCGCTCTCAAATTTGGGAATCAGGTTCAAACACCTTTTAAAAGTACAAGTTTAAATACCCTAATATGTGAAAACTTTTTGAATTTTTAAAGAAAAACCATGGAAGGATTGTTTGTGGCTAAAAACTAAATCTGAATTATGCGTGTCTGACATTGTATAAACATATTTTTAAGTTCATTTTGCTGGACTTCATTAACCACTTCAGGTTCTGCAGGACTCTTTTGAACTTTTGCCACTGCAAAGTTTATCCCATGGGTTAATCCAGCTTGGGTAATATTAGCAACCTGGACCATGGAACTTCGAATTTTTGCAAAGGGAGAGACTGCTCGGCTACTGCCCTCTGAAGGAGGAGTTACATGAAGCCCTGTCTCAAGCTCAAGCATACTGGAACCGGAGCTGAGGGTCTTTTGAGATATGACTGAATGTTCTGGTTCAACTGACAAAAACTGTGGACTTGTTGCAGTAAAAGACACATCTAATTGAGATGGTCGGGAAGGTGTCTGTTCCGCTGATTCAGATTGTGTTTCTTCATTAGGAACTTGATTGGTTATTTGATTTCCTTCCTCACTAGCCTGCTGAGACACAGATCTAGTCTCTGATAGTTGGGTCATTTTGTTTTGTGCATCTTGCACAAATCTGTGGCAGTAAACATCCACAGGCTTGGCAAAGCTAGTCAGTATGTGTATGTTGTCAGCAGAAGGACTTTTCGTCAAAGGAGACTCCTGGCCTTTTCCAAGCCCACTCGCATGAGCAACAGTAATCTCTGAAGGAGCATGGATGTTAATATCATTGCTGCTAACAGACTGGGATCGACTGCCTAATCGAGGTGCTGAAGCAATAATACCACAGCTAGGAAGAACATAATCTATCGGCCCTACGCTTTCTAAAGAATTAGCTAGCTGCCTGTCTTCATCAGACTTGGAATTTGTAAGGAATTCATCAGAGTGGTATGAGTCATTATCTGAAGATATGTCCCCATCAGACTCTGCCTGGACCTTATTATCCATCACTCCTGTGTTTTCCATGGTTTCAAGACTATTATCTGATTTCCAAAGATTTACTTTTAAGTTTGGTTTTAGAAAGTTAACTTTCATTTCAGGTTTTGTAAAGTTTCCTAGCTTTCGTAGGTTGCCAATATTTACATTAGATTTGGTTTGCTTCACTTTTTGATTTAGAGATGAAAATTTGCTCATTAAAAAATTTTTTCCCTGGGCCAAAGAGCCTTGGTTCTGAGATCTGATACCGATGATGTCTTCGTGAGGTTTACTGCTCTTCCTACAAATTAGAACAGAAAAATAGTTAATTCCCCATGAAATCCAATACACCAGTTCCAATTATTAATATAAGTGAAAACATTTTGCTTATTTCAAGAAATTGGTTCTAATTTGTTGAAAACAATGCATTGCTAATTGATAAACAACAATCAATATTCACACCTTTGAAACTGGAATCCCAGTTTTGGGATGCTCTTCTCAGGAAATTATCCTAAACACGAAAAAATACACATGACAACGATATCTGTCATTGACTTTTTTATAAAAGGAAAAAAAGCCTGCAGCAACCAAAATTTTTAGCAACTGGGTTCAACAGCTGTGTGCTAGGTGTTATTCTAAGTGCATTATCATTCAATCCATGCAACTCTGACACAGACTTTATCATCTTATCTTACAGATAACAAAGTTGAAGTAAAGGAATACTAAGTATCTCTCCCAAGGTTGAAGGGTAAGTGATAGAACCAGGAGTAAAAAAAAGTCTGGCCAATCAGAGTCCATGTTCTGAATCCACACAATATATTTTTTCAAATAGATCATGGTAGGCAGCTATTAAAATGATAGTTATGAATTCTATAGTAATATGGAGAATGCATGTAATTATGTTTAGCAATAAAAGATTATATTAAATATATATATATATAAAAGGTTTAACCTGTACAGGTTGCAAATGTATACAAGAAAAACAACTGAGACAAAACTACATCAAAGTGACAGCAGCCATGGAATGGCATCTTAAATGAGTTACCTGTAAACTCATCATCTGTGGCAAACAAAGTACACTCAAAACCTTGTAAACCCACTCATGTATACATGGTATTTATACTGTACAATTCATTGGGTCCTGTATAGCCAATTTTTATTCCAAAATTGGAGCAGATCATCTTGGAGTAGATAAAATAGTTTATACTTAGAGGCCTTGTTATTAAAGAAACAAATTGGAGGGGAAAGAGCAAATGTATTTCTGTGTATTATATAACTACACAATAGTGGCTGTGTTACAGTAACTTGTGTGAATTTTACATAGCTCAAAATTTTTCCATGATATAGTTCTTTAAAAACTACATACAAAAAATTAAATTGGCCATGATCAATTTTCATATAGGCCAATATTATTGAAGCATGAGTCATGTAGCCAACCAGGGAATAAAAATACTAATAAAGGTCAAAAATCCCTCCAAAGGGGTTACAGATTTTGGAAGACACTTCTACAATTAGGCATCCTAAAACTTTCTACTCTACTGATTGAAACCTCCCTTATAGAAGAATTCTAATTAACAAGTAGAGAAGGAATGAGGGAATTAGAAAAACCACAATTAGATCACCATAGGAATAATTACTATAGACAAGACCCACTGACTAGTGCTTATGAAAATGAGTAGGTTTAAGCAGAAACTGTATTTGCATAATCTCAAAGGATCTCTCCCCAAATAGTTATATAAAGGGGAAAACAGTAAGTTTACAGCGGAAAATCCTGGCAGACACCACCTTGGCCAAGTAATCAAGGTTAATATCAACGGTAAGACATGGATGTCATGTCTTCCCCTCCCTGCAACATGATGCACTGAAAAGTGCACACCACTTCCATGGTGTCCTTCTCAGTAAGGCATAACCTCAGCAGAATCATGAAAAAACATCTAAATACCCTAAACTGAGGGATGTTTTACAAAATAACTGGCCAGTACCCTTCAAGAGTGTCAAAGTTATAAAAGACAAGGGAATATTGAGGAACTAACATAGATTAAATGAAACTATGGAGACAACTAAATGCAATGTGGGAGCCTGCAATGGAAAAAGGACATGAGTGGAAAAGCTGGTGAAATCCTAGTAAGTTCTGTACTTTGGTTAATAGTATCGTGCGAAGGTTAATTTCTTAGTTTTGATAAATGTCCTATGGTTACGTAAGATGGTAACATAAAGGAAAGCTGAATAAAAGGTAAATGCAAACTATCTGTGCAACTCTTCTGTAAATCTAAAAATTATCTGAAAATTACATAGATACAGAATTTAAACAAAAAGTGTTATTTTTTGATGCAAACATATTTGATGCCTCTCTAAATACCAACACATTACCCTAATGTGATCCCCTCCAACTCCCTGCTGCAAATACTTTTAAAGAAATAAGACCTTGGATAATAATGTCTTTATTCTTGGGAGACAATCGCAAAGAAAATCTTGAGAAGTAGTATACTCACCTCTCAAGTTTTTTCTCAATTATAGGTACATCCAATCCCATGGCTTGCTTGGTGATCTGCAGCATCTCCGCAATGCACTGAAGGGTATCTGAAACCCAGAGATAACTGCTTGCCAATTTCTCCAAAAACATACTTAAAAAAATAGCAGTTCTAACTCATACAACCTTGAATGAAATTTGTACAATACAAATATATTTGCTACAATTTATAAAAAACTACCTGTTCACTAATCCCCCAACTAATTCAAAATGTTCTAAAACAAATTTTAACAGAAAAGCAAAGAACTAAATCAACTGGAATTAAAACTGTATTTGCACTGTGCTAGATGCCAAGGCAAGAGCTATAAACAAGACAGGCATGGTCCTAACTACTACCCACAAGAGAAACATGAGGTAGGAAAAGCCCTGGCACCTCTGTGGGCTTCTGATAAGGCCACACCCACTGAGAATCCACTATAGAGTCCCTTGCCAAAAACCACACAATCCATTCAAATAATCTCCCTGCACTGCTGGAAACAGTTGCTATTTCACCTTCTCACATCCCAAAGCTATTCCTTGGATCGGTTCTCATTCCAGTTGGTTACAGTATAAAATGTCCCAGTTCTATTTGGGCTTGTAAGGGCAGATACAAAGTTATCAGTGAACACTTTCATCTTTTCCTCTTTTTACCTTTTCCATCCTCTTCTGGATTTCGTATTACAGCTCTCAGTGTGTGGAAATAACCACTTGCTTCTTTGTGTCTGTAGTGCAGTCGCATGCAGGAGAACTTCGGCTTACCAAAAAGAGTGGGCTCAGGACCTAAAAACCCAAATGAATATGTGCAGTTATATCGTTCACGTAACATTTGCTTTCTTCTGTATCTTCAAAAGACCAACACACATTTATCAATTAGGTATTTAATCCATTTTCTTCATAATCTAAATGAGAGCATAAAAAATATGAGCTTATCATGATCATTTAGTCTGATGAAGCTATAAAAACTGTTTAAATTATTTAAATTAATCTTCACAAGGTAAATAATAAAAGGAATACAGTTATTATCATTAGACTATACATCTGTCACTAACCTCTAAAAATAGAAAGGCAGTCCTAAGAAATAGATGGCTTGGAATATCCCTTTCTGGTTTCTAACAGATGTTATACCAGTTGCTTAAATACTTTGAGCCACTCTTGGAAGCAACACCATTTGCTTTCTATGACATTTTGTTAGTATGTTAAAATTTACCTATTTCTATTTTTTCCAGGTCTTCTAGACTTAGTCGTTGGTACTGGTTTACTTTATCAACTTCATCATCATAACTAGATCAATGGAAAAGTAAAAAGAGGGTTAAAATCAAAAAGCATATTTGGTTTGTCACCTGAGATGTAATATAGCAAACTATTACATGCAGGTAAGATAACAATCTTCCACAGCACAATACATACCTGTTGAAGAGTTAAACATAAGAACTATTTTAAAAACTTGATTAAACAATAACAGATAATTCAAAACGGCTAAAGAAAAATCAGTTTGTAGATCTTACAGTAAAAGAAATCCATTACAAGGTAAAAATAATTTCAGTTTTATAAAAACTTGCATAAAATGAAAATGAACCTAAAACCTAATCTAAAAGGCAAAACACACACACACACACACACACACACACACACACACACACACACTCCTATGTATCTGGGAATAATACAGCAGATAAATTCGATATCCAAAATCAAGAATGAAAAATCCGTGTGATCTATGCCAACAGGCATGTGGGCCAATGCCTAAAAAAATCACAGTTTATACAAAGCCAAAATAAAGTGAATATTTACTTAGAAAATATAATTTAAAACTCGATTCTGGTGTAATGTATGAGGAAACAAGCACTTGTATTTTGCTAGTGGCATTGTTAATCAGTAGTCTTTCGGGAGATAAATCTGACAACAAATCACAAAAGTCATATAATTCATCATACCCTTGTAACCAAAGAGAAGCACGCATGCGTGCACACACACATACAAGTTATCTGCATAAAGATAGCTGCATCATTCGTAATAACAAAAAATTGGAAGCAATTCAATACCTAACAATGGGAAAATACATTATAGTAATACAAACAATGATATATGACCATTAATGACATAAATATATGAAGTACATCAAAACCTGAGAGATATATAGGAAATAATACTAAATGTTAAAAGAACACAATATTATGCAGACATTGATTTTAACTTTAAAATCATTTTCAAACCATAAAAAGAGGTCAGAATGATGTTAACAGTTATAAAAAGGTAAAGGGGTTCAATGAGGTTTCATAAAATACACAATAAAACCAGATTCTTACATTTTTTGTAATAAATTCTAAGAAGGAAATTTACTCAAGTTTAAAAAAATCAAAAGCTTTAAATCAATAAGCAACTTACTAGGCCACGTAGTAGGCAGAGTTAGAAAGCAGTAACAGCACATCCACATCTCTGTGAGTAGCATCAATGAGGCTAAACAAACATGACACAGGGAATTAAATATTTTCATTTTCATCTGTGTTTTTTGCCAAGAGTATTTCTACAGCAGAACCACTTCGGACAAAAGATTGGCCAAGGGGAAAAAAAGAAAAATAAATCAAATAATCAATGAGTTCTACTTCTGAAGTTAAACATAATACAATCTATCCATTTGGAAAATCTTTAAAAAAAACAACAAAAACCAGATTTGGGAAGTGGGGAGGTGGAAGGAAAGGCTGGAGCTGAGGGGGAGGCAGGTAGCCAAAGGAGGGAGGGAAGCCTCAGGAGAAACAGGATAATGTGGGATGGGACTGGAGAGAGCCCATTACCGGGAAGAAAGGAAAACGTGAGCCTGAGAAAGCATTATCTACACTTAAAAATAACAGACCACATACTTCGGATATTTTTACACTCACATAGTATGCATCTTTTGAAAGAATTTTACATAAAAATAATGTGTAAAAATGGAACAAGTCCAAGCTACTTTTGCATTTCTCTCACTACAGATGAATTTACTTGGCTTTCAAGGAACAAGTAAACATTTTCTTACTCTAAGTCCATTTTACCATGTTTATACCCCCTTAAAATAAAGATCAAATGAAGACTTAGAAACTAGATTGAATGTTGATGAACCATTAAACCAAATCTACACTAAAATGTACATCCTTGTAAAATTACTAGTAAGAAAACAGTCAATATATAAAATCTACAAATAATCAACAAATAGAATTTGAATTAAAATGAAACTTTTAAGATTAATATTAATAACAGCTTCTTTCTGTTAAAGGTGGAGGTTAATCTGCATTCTTATACTGGTCTCCAAATGCCACTGTAAGAACCACCAATGTTTCTGCTTGAGGATTCCGTACCTATTCCCGAGACCTTATCAAAATGCTACTGGAAAACGAGATGATAGTGAAAAAAATCATTTGCAGAAGAAACTTAAACCACATACTTAGATTAAGTAAACTGCGTAAGCATGAGGTCACTGTTTAACAGGTACTGCAGGGAAGGATTTACCAAATTCTCAAACTGCAGTTTGCTACATCAGTGGCACCTTGTTGCAGCTTAAGTCTAATAGAATCTTAAATAACAAATTCATCTCAATTTTCATGTAAAATAATATATTGAAAAACAATGAGATAGTAAGATGCCAAAACCTGGTAACGCACACATGGATTCTAGGAGCCAAAATTTGAGCACCAACCAATTAGTCAATGGGAAAAAGAAAACTATAAATTCAATGATCCCAGGAGCTTCACTGACAACACCGTAAAACAAAATCGGGTTTTGTGCATTGATACTTACGCGCACTCGGAACATTGTTGCTTGAGCGAAGTCATAAAAATTACATCACGATGCATATTTTACTATGAAATAGATTCTATTGCTACTAATTACGGTATTACTTTTATCCTAGTTTCCTATATTGGCATTGATATTTACATCAGCTAAACATGATACTCAAGTCAAAAACAAGTCCTTAACGAGGAGCACTGGGCACGCAGCAGGCGGTCAAAAAATGTCAGCCTTCCCACCCCCCATTTTTACTTTGTCTTAATTAACTACAGTAAATACTTAATTCCCCTTCCCGATGGTACCCTTCCCCTTAAAAAAAAAAACAACACGCTTAATATGAACAAGAGTAAGAAGAAAAAAGCCTGTAGGCACTCCCTCCCCACCCCCCCAGGTTCGCAGCTTTGTAGGAAAGCTGCGCTATTCATTTTTGTTTTCCCGCCACTGAGGCAAGCCCTCCTTCCACACTATGAAGACAAAAATTGCCAGCACCACATGCAGCCCGACCACTGCGACGATAGTCGCGTAAAAGGCGCTGTCTTCAGGGGACATTAACATCAGACTTTGGAACAGAAGTAATTTGCAGGAAAAATACAGCCCGACAGGAACTTTCACCATAAGTCCTGCGAAAAGCAGGAATATCTTGAAAGTCATGGCGAGGACGCTGTCCGGCTGCGGCTCGGCGGCGGGGGCCCGCTGCCCGGCGGGCGGTCTGTGGGCGCGCGGCATCGTCCGTCCGTCCGTCCGTCCGTCCAGGACTCGAAGCCCCACTCAGACCGCGCACAGCCGCCCGCACCGACCTCGCGCCTGCGAGCCTATGCGGCGGATGCGGCAACTGCGACGCGGCAGCGCCAAGTCACGCCCAGGGGACGGCTCTAGCGTCCACCCCCGCTTCCGGTTGCGGCCGGTGGCCAGTGCGCATGCGCGTGCTGTCCTGCGCATCCCCCAACCTCCATGGAGGGCACGGACCCCGCCCCGCGCGGGAGGGGTGGCCAGGTGGCCGGCTCCAGCGAGAATTTCTTCCTGCCTTTGCCTTTACACGGGACTGTGTTCGCGCCTTGAGGGGTGCCGGGTCTCGGGCGACGCTGGAGGGCTAGTGGGGGCACCGCGGCCGAGCGTCCGTCCGCTGCACCACCACGTGCCTAAGGGACGTGGCTGCCAAGCACCTGGCCACAACCGACGGTTCGGGCGCGAGGGCGGGGCGGGGGGGCACGGTCATTCCCGCTTCCCCGCGAGGACCGAGCATCTACGGTAAGCAAATCAGTCACCAGGAAACAGGTCCAACCCCTTGCTGCGGGTCGAAAGGGGCATCTGACTTCAGGGGACGGGAAATTGCACGGAGTGGGCAGAGCGAGCTGGCTTCGTGGAGATGCTGCCGCGCACCCGCGCAGCACCCGAGTCCCTTCCGATTCCACACTCCGCTGTGCCGCTGTCAATCAAGTCAGGTTTCCCTGCGATAACTGGGGGCGGGAGGGCAGGAGACCGGGAAGGACAAGAACGGCCGGAGCGGTCACACTGGGACTGGCCGGTGGCCGTCCAGCCCAGACCCGCGCTCGGCGGCTGGAAGCACACGCGGGCGAGGGCAGGGCGGCCAGCGAGCGGCGGCGTGCTGGACAGTTCCGGCGGGAGAGCGGTTATGGCCATTCCCGCTTCCCCGCGAGGAGCGAGAACCGAGCATCTACGGAAAGCAAATTAGTCTCCAGGAAACAGGTCTGCCTCACCTGGGGTCACAGTCAATGAGGGCCCAGCCCCCGTGGAACTTTTCGTCATCAGGCAGTAGTAACTTCATGTAACTCTGTAAGAGCTGGCTGATTAGTTCCTGGTGGCTTCTCTGGTTTTCCTTATGCAAAGCTTCATGCTCTTTCTCCTTGGTAAATATGGAATAAAGATCTTCTGTCACTGGAATGCCTTGCATCAAATCTAGGGCGGAAGTGTTAATATCTATCATCATCTTAGTTTACAAATATATTTTTAAAAAACAAAAGAGAATGTAAGACCTAAAATTACAAAGCCCTTAGAAGAAAACACGTACACAAATCTCTGTGACATTGGATTAGGCGTTATTTTCTAGATGTGACACTAAAATCATAAGCAACAGAAGAAAAAATAGACAAACTAGACAGCATCAAAATTAACAACTTTTGTGTTTCACAGGGCACCATGACAAAAGTGAAAAGATAACCCACAGGAGAAAATATTTACAACTCATTCATCGGGTAAGAGACTTGTATCCAGAATATAGGAAGAACAACTCAATAATAAAAAGCCAATTTAAAATATGAACAAAAGAGCTGAATAAACTATTAATAAGTTCCTCTTGGTGAGGCATGCAGCTCAGGCCTTAATATAATAAATCATTGTACTCCCATTCCCAGCAGTTATTTGGGATAATGAGACCCAAGGAGGCTTCTGGAAAAGATCTGCCAACTGGTCCTACAAAGGGAAGTGATGAGCACAGACTGCCACTTCCTTCTCTCTCTCAGCCTTCAGGAGAGCACCTTCAGGGGGATCAGGAGGAAGCTGACGCTGTGAATGGCGAACTGGGGGAGGACAATTGAGAACCTGGGTCCTCAGTGAAAAACTGAGTTGCTAGATCAACGAGTGGGAAGCAAGGTATCTTAGTTTTTCCTTAAATAAACTGCTAAACCCTGTGCTATTCTGTAGTCAGTAGCACATACCACCACCCCCAATCTCTGGCAAATAAATCAAACATCTTCTTTACATCAGAAATTCCTAAGTGCCTTGTACTTAGGCCCTATTAGACTAATGTGTATGCTAAATAATCAAGCGAAAAATGTGATTTTAAAAAGATTCGTGGGGACCACAGATCAGCTATGTTACATTTGGTTCTAATCCAGAATATTCTCCATTTACTTTAATCCTATACAGTAATATTTTCATGAAAATTAAATTAAAAACATGTCAATGCATAAACTCTACTGGGTCATCTACCCTTCCATTTCTTCTAAAAAATGTAAGTTGGTCAGGATAGTCTCTAAATCTGGTACCCTAAAATCCTGTTAAACCATGCTATGGAAAAGGATAGTGGATTTGTCCACATCAAGAACATAGGATAAATGACGTACAGAAAGAGAAAAACCATCCAGTTTTCTTAGCCTTGCATAATAGGAAAGCAAACAGAATATGAAGTTCTTAGTTGTTGAGGTTTAGGGCACTTATTCCACACCCCAGGAGCTTCAAATCCTGCTTTCCATTACATGAGTAGCAAACTGACAATTACGTATGGAAATGGCTTCTTTCATTGCTCCGGTCCAAAATATTTCAAATTCTAATCTTGCAAAAACTTGAATTTGATTTATTGGGTAAGATGCTCAATATAGAAACACAAGTATATTACAAAACATGAGTTATGTTAATAAAGTTGGTTTCTGTAAAATGTTAGTCACAGAAAGAATGATAAATTTTAAGGAAAGAAAAACATTTCTGTTCCTTACCTATAACAGCTTGCCTATAAGCATCCTTAAATCGATTGAGGTAATACCTATTTGCTGAGTTAACTCCATCTTTCATAACTCCTGCTAACTTCCTTTCTCCTGTCCTTGTAAAGTCACCCTGTCAAACAAAAAGGCATTTTGACCATTTATTCAAACACAAGAATGTTCTCCCAAAATCAGTTGTGGGCTTTCAAGTTTGAGACTGGAATTCTATAGGCTTTTATAATTTCCAAACTATAACTTTAATAATTTTCAAATAGTGTAGGTAAATTAAAATATCTACTAGTATTTGACTTTGATCCCAGTATGTCAAATAATTAAACACGCTATTTGTGACATCAGATCTTCACAGTTAGATAGTGCTTTAGGGTAAAGCCATTTTTGGCAAATTGTAGAATTTCTAGAATTTACAGGTCAAAACCAATTATATAACAAACACAAAAACAATAAAAATTTCAAGCCTCAAATTGGTACAATATTCAAAAACCAAATTTCTGATGTACGGAATGTGGACAGTTGCCTGGAGTTTATTACAATAGGCTTTAACCTGTGTGTGTATGTGTAGATGTGGAGAGAGAGCAAGACCAAGGGTTTCCATACCTCGCTGACTATTACAGTCACCTGTAGAACAAGCCAATGAAGATTTAAATTGTTTTGTTTCCCTTGCTTTTCACAACAAAGGTGTCAGAGGAAGTCTCTAGAGAGGTGTTGACTTAAACTTGAGGCAAGGAAGGTATAGTCTCTCTTGTTCCTCATTCGAACCCCACTATTTCTACCCAGGGCAATCTCAGAAATCTCAGGCCTTGTTCTAAATCTGACAGTGTAGGAAGACCTTGCTGCCAATTAGGCCATTTGCAAGGAATATTAGTGTAGCAACGAGTATCTGTTACACAAGAGAGAGTCATGAACGCTGATCCCAAAGAAGTTTAAATTCAAAGGGAAAAAAAAGTATTTCTCTTATTAAACAATAACTTGTACAAGGACTTCTAAAGTTTACTTTCCTTATTTAATAAAATGGTTTTGATATTTATCACTCCACCAAAAAAAGAGACTGATACCTATTGAGTCCTTGATGGTACAATGTGTACAGTATGGTACAATGTGTACCAAATATGTACAATATTTTATAAGAAATATCCTGAAATGAACCATTACCTTAAAGAATGATTAATATAAACCTAATTTAAACTAATTCAACCACTTCCTATTGCCCACAAAGGGCAATGCCCTCAGAGGGACTATTTAGTTACAAGGGACTATGTTTTACATTTAACTTAAAATTCTGTGAAGACTAGCTCTGCAGGATCTTCAAAAGACTTTATTTACAATAACAATATTTTTTGTTATTACAACTCACATTTCTTCAGCATTTACTATGCTGCATTAATGAATATAATCCCATGACAATCTTTTGAACCAGGCCTAGTATTACTCCCATTTGACAAATGAGACAGGTTAAGCAACTAGTCCCAGGTCACAGAGCTGGTAAGAGGCAGGGCTGCGATACAAACTCAGAAAAGACAAAGTATCATATTGGGGGCCTAATCCCACCAGTAGACATGTTTTGCCTGTACACAATTTTTTTTTTTTTTTTGAGACAAGAGTCTCACCCTGTTTCACCGGCTAGAGTGCCGTGGCATCAGCCTAGCTCACAGCAACCTCAAACTCCTGGGCTTAAGCGATTTCTGCCTCAGCCTCCCAAGTAGCTGGGACTACAGCCATGTGCCACCATGCTCAGCTAATTTTTTATTTATATATTTTCAGTTGTCCAGCTAATTTCTATTTTTTAGTAGAGACAGAGTCTCTCTTGCTCAGGCTGGCCTGAAACTCCTGACCTCGTTCATCCTCCCGCCTCGGCCTCCCAGAGTGCTAGGATTACAGGCGCGAGCCACCATGCCCAGCCTGCCTGTACACAATTTTGAAAACTAATCATTTCACATAAAATTCTCGATTTCCAGACTCCCTTGAAAAACTGGAAGATCTGACAACACAGGACCTCACAAGAAAGAGCAAACTGGCCCCTCCCAAGACAGCATATGCTCCTCCTCAGGTCCACACAGCCCCCCTTCTCCCTCTGATCTAATGGGTGTCCTGCTGGAGTCACATTACCTGGCCGGACCCCTGCCTTAGCGAAATATTCCAGAAAGGAGTCAACTACCCAGACCTAACACCTGTAGCCTACGTACCTTTTTAACCCTGTGTCCTACAAAATGATCCACAAATGCTTGCTGCAGGTATTTACCTTCAGAGCAGCTGTCCCAGCATACTGTCTGCTAATGGAGTCACCATTGTTAGCCCACATTATCTGGTAGATCCGATTACATTTCACAGGTAATGGCTGCTCCGGGGGCATCACACCTAATTTTTTCAGCTAAAATGAACACATTGGTGGATTAACTGTATATGGGTCAGAAAACCATAGCATAAAACATGTACTACAGAAAAAGGAAACATATTCATATACAATTCAGGACCCTTACATTTTTAAAAATGGTCTTTTCATACTTTTTAAAAATTAAGCTCTGCTTGAAAGAGAGCTTTATGAAATGCTATAGCTGAATAAATATAATGAAATATACTGTTTTAAGTTTTAATGTGTAGGATCATACTATTACATTTTGTCTTTGTTTTAAATTCGCCTGTGTAGTGAATCTATCAAAAATGCACATAAAAACAATGGTATTATCTGATCACAGCATGACTGAAAAAAAAAGAAATAATAATAATGCTAATAGTAGCAGAGCAGTCAAGTACCCAGTAAATGTTAACTCTGTGCCAAGGCTTTTACATAAATTATCTCATTTAATCATCATAACAACCCTATGTGATCAATACGGTTATTACCCCCATTTTAATGATGATGAAACTGAGGTTTAGAGAGGTTAAGTTCTTTGTACAGAGTCAACACCTAGTAGACAATAGAGCCAGGGCTTCAACTCAAACCTGGCTGCTTAAATGCTACATTAGAGGAGCAGATTCATGTCC